>VZTN01016448.1:0-39779 GCA_013400515.1 Erpornis zantholeuca
TTTTTTTTTTTTAAATTAAAGAGTGAAAACCTTTTGTTAAATTAATTCCATTCTTTAACTAAAGAATGGAAACCCTTTGTTCTAGGCAGCTTCTGCGCAGTCATAAAAAGTGCTGTGTCAGGAAAAGGACACTAGAAGGCCATTCAGATAAGTACCAGTACAATTGCAAATTACATGGCTCTCTGCACATCAACAGTACTGTTTGTCAAGGTTCTTTTAAATGTTTCATGCTGAAGAAAAGACCAAAGATGTTACATTACTTGCTATATGTGGCCAAAATGTGGTTTATGTTTCTATTTTTTCAGAATAGTGGTTGGATCTGAAAAGGTGTGCATTGTCATTGGCATCACATTTCTCATTTTTATAAACAGTCACACACATCAGGAATGATCAAATAGCTGAAATGCTTTGCTTGTGATAGCACTTCATGAGCCCTTCCCATACATGCTACATTTTACTAATACTATACTGTATTTAAAACTGGCCTGAAATGCTTTAAAATGCCACATGAGAAGTCTTAGTATTTATGTATGCTCAGCAACTCTTATGCAGAGAATATGGAGGGGAAATTCCCTCCCAGTGGTAGGCTCAAATGATTTTGTGCTCCTGTCCTTAAATTCATTCCTCCTTCCGAGTGTGACATTGGAACCATATTTACGTAGTGCTACTCATTTCTGGTTGTTGACCATGTAAACCTAAGATTTTTTAAGCCTCCGCTGATATTCCTGACATTCTAGGAAACCATTAAGATGCTCCTGTAATGGCTCCCCCCAGCCCTGCAATGCTTGAAAACATGATAAATGAAAATGCCTAATTCTTGCTGTAATAATTCAGTTTAAAAGCAACAGCAGCTTTGATATTATTGGATAAGAAAGGCAGAATTTAGTCCAAGCACTTTGGCTTTTTTTTTTTTTCCAATACTGCTAGAATCACATTTTAAGTCAGTTAAGTCACAAAATCAAGAGTAAAATTGAATCTCATATTTGATAAAACTGAGACTCATATTATGGTGGAATATTTGTGCAGAATGCTGTTCTGGTTTCTTTAAGTCCGTGGCAAAATCGTGGTCACTTCAGAAGCATAAGATCAAAGACAGTGAAATTGTTTCCTGATACTGAAATAATATGGATGTTATATATGTCCTGACTGAGGATTGCTTATCTTGACCAAAAAAAAGTTGCTAGTTGGGTATATTCAGTTCATTCTATAGCATCTTATCTGATTATTAAAGGGTTTTTTTAATAGCAAAAAGCTTGAATTTTAAAAACAAATAAAACAGTCTTCTGTTCTGAAGTTGAATATTTTATCACTATCTTAATTTTAACAACAATAATAAACTAATAATTTAATTTTCATATTGTTCTTAGGAAGGTAAACTTTACATTATAGTGGGAGACAAGGTGATTATTTCTAAAGAAAAATCCTGAAACTGTGATTTGTTTGCATAATACCATGGTAGTCAGTAATGGGTGTGTGGTGGTTTTACATAAATGGACAATCATAAGAAGTATATTTTCTCTGCTAGTTAAGGTTTTAAAGTGCTATGCATTTTTATAACAACTCTGGCAATAAGATCTTGATTATGTGTTACTGGCTGAGACTGTTAGTATTAATAATTTATTTAAACCATCTTTCTTTCTGAAACAAACACTAAATCAAATGTATTAGTGCTGTTATATTTCAGAACCCTTCCATTGCTCTAGAAATATTATCATTTTAAGTGTCTTTTCACACATTTTATAGTGTGTTATTACACAATATATTAGAGCCAAATACTCATGTAAAATGGAGACAAAATCAAGAATGATTGTGTGAATACTCCATTTTATGTAGCCTTCAGAATTAAGTGAATATCAAGACAGGTAAAAGGTACTAATTTTGTCCTGTTAACTTCTCACTCAGTAGTTTTAGGAAAAATACAGTTTAATTGTTATTAATAGTAACATTAGTCCCGCTTCTAATTACACTAATGATATTATTTAGGCTTTTGGTTTTTTTTCCTAGCTGAGTTTATGATTTTAGACTTAACTGTTGATAGGTTTTTTGTATGCAAATATTGAAGACACATGGCAGAACCAATTCACTTGCCCTCACACTCCCTCCTCAGAAGACAGATGTATTCTTTTGATTTATTTTCAATCTTAATTTTATGAAGAATGAAGGCATACATTTAGTACTTACGAGGTGTAGGCCCCTACAAATATTGTATTGTTTCCTTATTCCAATGGAAATTAACATTTCAAAATAAATACATATGACTGTGTATGTTTTAGTTTATGATTAGATATTTTAATTTTTATATTTATTTCATAAATATATTGTATGACTATTGCATTTACCTAACACCAGGATAACCTTATAACAGAACTCACCTGTTAACAGCAGTCAATATATTTTGTCTGTTTTCTTCCTATCCCATTATTTTGCCAGATATGATGTTCACTGAATACTGCAGCAGATTCCAAAGGTTTAAATTCTAGTATATTTCATTTGAGGCACTTTTTTTTGTAAATTATTAATTTACAAAATTAGGTTCAGGTTTTTCTGAACGCCTGTCAACAGAAAATATTAGGTCTTGCTTATTAACAGATAACTGGATGGTGGTTCTGAGGCTGAGCTGACCCAGAAGCATTGACTAAATTGATGTTTCTTCTTCATGTTATTACCTATTTGTATGTTCCTATCACTTTATATTTTTAATATAGCAGACTCACCTAAATTTTTGGTTTAAAGTTTCAATTTTTAAATATAAGAAAATCAGTTTTCTTCCACAAAATTATTCCTAGAAACTGAATGAAAGACATGAGAAATAAAATTTAAGCCACCAAAATAATATCTAAATTAGAATTATTTTCCTGGGGCTATGAATGGAATATGAATGTCTCTTTTCTGGTACTTAGTTTTTTGTCATGAACCGTTTTTGCACTTTTGAGATAGTATTTGAATTAAATTTAGGTTTGGATTGCTTGTGTACATGGTTTACTATTTTCTAAAAGACACTTTTTTACATTATGCTGCAGCTGGGAGTGTTGATCTAAGGGAAAAAAGGTTTCAATGCCAAGAATGTGATTAAAAAATATTAATTATAATTTTGAAGATTTGATGCTCTTATTCTCTACAAATTGTTAGCCAAGAAAAGAGAATCTGATAGAGAATTATAAGCTTTTGTGAGTTTACTAAGCATGATATTCAAGTGTGTGTGTACATAGTTTACTAGGACTAATTTAGAGAGCTAATCAGTTTCATCCTTGCAAATCAGCATATCTTGATCCTTTGGTGCTCATGCATACATTTTGTAGATGAAAATGCTGAAATATTTCAGTTATCAATGTAATATGCTTGCATGCATTGAAATCACAATTTCAGTGTTGCATATTTTGAAGTAATGAAACAGCAGGAGGTTTGTAATGGTACTTGCCTGCAGTGGGAAGACAAATGCTCTTCCAGAATACCTGTGCCTGGTGTTTGGGAAGAAAGTTACTTTAACGTTTAGTCTTTAGTTCATGAAAGCTCTGGACATGTAATGTTTGGTGAAGGCCAGTTCTGACTTCAGGGATTTAAAAATATGCACCATGGATTCTTTAGGTCTTTGCCTAGGAAGTAAGCAGCTGATACATTAACTGAGCAAGGAAAACAAACCACTCATTAACAGAGTAGCAACATCTCAGCCTGGCTGAAGCAGTTTTGGATGGACTGGTCTGAGTGGTACAGACTAGTCCTGAAAACTGTAGCAAGTTTGGTTGTGTGGTTTTGCACCAATTTTTAGATAGAGATCCTACTATGCTGTAAGGCTTTTATATTTAGCTGGTTAGTAACAACTGTGGTTTTATTAATAGATGCCTTGAGTTATTAATTTGCAACCTAATGATAGTTCATGCATATGGTTGTAAAAAGGGAGCAGATGCAAATGGCAATCCTAGCAGCCAACTGCCAGCAGCATCTTTACTTAGACTTCTACCTTCCCAAAAAACAACTGAGAAATGGACGTTGAAAGGTTTTCAGTTTTCAGGAAACAGAAGAATTTCTACAAAACTGTAAAAGGAGCTGAAAAACTAGATTTCAAAGCATATACCAAAAAAATGGAAAAGGAAGCTGTATGAGGTAATTTATGCATTGGTTGGGTTTAATATATTCAACTGAATTTGATACAATCTTTGCAAGAACTAGTACATTTTCTGTTAAAAAAAATTTAGAATTCTTTTATTGAAACTGATTATTTTACTTTCAAATCTCTCGTTATTAAAGCTAGGGAACAGTTTCCCAGAAGACATTTGCATCTATTAGCAAAGGAAATATATGTACTACTAGAAAATACTTAACCTAGGACAAATCGGTGACAGCAGGATATTGAGCAATTAAGTCTGTGTTCTCAGAGAGGATGTAAAGCAAAGCCCAGATAAATGTAACAGATACTTATGTTGTCCAATCAAGATGCTTAGTAACTCTTTTTTCTGAAGAATGCACACACATAAACTTTTGGGATTTGACTCTGAGTGCTTTTTGGCTGTAGAATGTTTTTTGAATAAAATCCAAAGGTTTGTGTGGAAAGTGGGAGAAACAGCATTCTATTTTTCTACAAAAATTTCTGATTTTCAGCAATGGATTGTCCTAGTGAATAGATGGGAAGGAGCAGGTACCAAGTACACTGACAGTCTGATGACAGACTACAGATCAACTAGAAATAAGGTCATTCTGAACATTTAACTCCTGCTCTTCCTTAAACTAGTGTAATAATTTTCTCACTTTGCTTCAGTGTCCTCCATTTTCAGTACGATCAATCTCAGTGCAAATATGACTGAAGTATATTTAACCAATTGTATTTAATACTGCATCATTCAATATATTTTGAACATTTCTGTCAAATAATATGACAGACATAGTTTTATTCTAGACTGCTTACTCACAGGAAAAAATACAACTTTGACTGTACTATGCTAAGTTTCCAAACAGAAACCCTCTGCTCTTCAGTTTTTTATGTCATCAAATTTAGATGAAGTTTGTATGACCACACTGATGAATAAATATATTTTTAAGTTCATTTAATACATTTTTAAGTTTATAAGGTCTACCTTCTTGTAGGTGATCCATGTTTTCTGTCTTAATTCCATAATTTGGAATTGTTAGGTCCATATCTGTAATGATAATATATGTGCTGAAGTCTACTACTTATGCAGACATGGCAGACTAACAGAAGCCAATAAAGACATTGCAATCATTTAGAATATAAATGTGCATCACACCATTTTCAGAGTCTATGTGTGTACATACATATACAGTTCAGTAGTACTTAATTAGGTTGGTTTGATGAATTAGCTAAAGATGAGTGTTGTCTATTTCTTTTTCTCTCCAATTCCACTGACTTGTTACAGTCTTCATGTGCTTAACTAATGATATATTTAAGACTGATTTCCTAAGTTTTTCTTCAAATACAAAAAGTAAATAATATTTTGCTTTGCAGTACTACTTGAGACTGATTTCCCGCCAGTGTTATCAAAATAGGTGTTATTTTTTCTCAGAATTCCTGTGTTTTTAATTAAAAAGCATTATTTAATCTTGATCATTATTATATTGAAGAAATTTGTGCTTGGGAAAATGCTGACTAATTCCTGAATCATGCTGCTGAACACTGAGTACTTTTTATATAATAACTGATTACTGTCAGAGATCAAATCTTACTGAACTGACTCACATAAAGTACATTGTCTTCAGTTTTGAAAACAGAATTCAAGTGATAGCAAACTCCAAAGGTATCTGCATTTCACTAGAAGATTACCTATTTTATTAGAGTACATTTGTTCTGTTTGATATTTGAACACCTCCCATACACACATGCACACACACACACACAAACCCCAAAAACCCACCCTCGTCTATTTCACGGCTGTTTTCTGGAAGCTGATAATTACTGGTTAATTGAGCAGAGATTGGAATGACAGGACTTAGCTAAACTTTCAAGCATAGTAATTACTGATTTGCAACATTTCCATCCTCAAAAAATTAAATCTGACCATGGTTCCATTTTATTATCAGTTTGGAAATATGAATGTTTTAAAACTTGATTTTGTCAGTTCCTGTGTAAGAATAAAAAAAGCTGATCTTTCAAATTAAATGGGCCATGCTTATAAAAAAGTGCATTGTGTACTATTTTTTACTTATTGATATTGATTAAAAATAATATTAAAGATATTTCCATAAAGGAATTACTCATATGCACGTTATTTTCCACAGAAGTCACTGATAAAATTGTTGCAGTGCTCACTAATTGCAAAAAAAAAAAAAGCAGTTTGATAGCTGTTTTGTAAGTTAATGGTCTGTCTCAGCGTTATCCAAAGAAGTATTGTAGGTCATACCAAAAGGTATCCTTGTTTTCCATCTAGAGAACCTATGGCTCACCAGCCTTTGGTATTGAGCTCCTACTCTTTTCCACGGGGAGGTGGATGTCACATAGTAAGTTTGAAAAACCTGGCTGAGGGCTCTGAGTTTCTCTGGTTTATTTTGGAGGGGAGGAGGCTGAGCACCCTACAGCTTCCTGAAGAAGGGAAGTTGAGTGGGAGGTGCTGAGCTCTTCTCCCTGATACCCAGTGCCAGGACACAGGGGAATGGCCAAGAGCTGCATTGTTCAGGAGAAGTTCTAACCTCTGAACTAGCAGAAGGCATTGGATATCCACAATCATGCCCCAGACATGTTTTGAGAAGGAGGCATGTGCCTTCTGCTGGGGGTGAGAGGTGTGGATCACCTTGAGATCATTTGACCATTTGAACAGCTTTGCAGGAAGCGGGTGTGATGTATTATTTTTGGCAGTCTTCTGTGTTCATCCAGTTTTTCTGGTTTTCCACAGGAGTGCACAATGCCCTGTCTCTGACACTAGTGAGGCTCAGAGATCAAGTCCTCAGACTGATGCAGGACATACTCCTCAACTAAGTTGTTTCAAGCTTACTCATGGATTGTTTTTCTCCTTTTACTCATTTTAGAAATGCCTGAGCTATTTCAGATGGGAAAACATTCTAAAGCACAATATCCTGAGAACAGCAGCACTCCCTCAGAGGGAAAGTCCATCCCAAACTCTGTCTCCAAAGAAGCCAATCAATGTCTAAAGGAGAGCACTTGAGCAGTGCAATTCTGCTTCTGCCAGGATCCTGGGGGTGCTCACAGGCCTCAGTGGCTGGAACTGGCCTCCCCTGGGACCCCCAGCCCCACTCTCTCCTGCCAAGGGCCCAGGGGATGTGTCCTGACTCAGCCTGCGACCTTCAGTCCCTGCTTAAGCCATGCTGTACATGTGCCAGTCTGATTATCACACCGTAATGATACAATTCCCAGTATCAATTCATTAATAATGCAAAATGTATTGGCACTGCATGGTAGAAGAAATATTTATAAATTGCACAATTTTCCTTTAGTTTAATGGGCTTAATATATGGTATTAAACTAATTGACAGCCATAAGTATAAAAATTTTTCAAAATCTAATAGAACATTAACATTTAAGTTCACAAATAGATTCATTTTTACTCATAATCTTGGGATAATTATCAAGGTGTAATCTTATTGACTGACTTCTCTAGAAAGCAAGAACCCATTAGGAACAATTTCACAAGGATGCCATCTATGACATTGCACAATAGCAACTCCAGTAACTTAGAGTGAAACTAAGACTGGTATTTTGTGGTTATATTTTTCTCCATTGACTTCTTGTACCATTTTTTAGGACCTCTATAAATAAGTTATAATGCTGCTTTTAAGTTGATGAAGATATGAGTGCTGGCCTCATGCTTACAACAGACAGATAAAGTTGGGGCTTTTTTTTCATAAAAGTATCAATAACTGTAAAATAAGTACAAATTTGCAGTTAAGGTTACATGGTCTGAATAAAAATGAAAATAGAAATCAGTCCTCTTGAAAATTTGTGGTCTGGACTTTATTGAGCATGTGTGTATCAAAATATGCAAGGAGATACTTCCACAGCTAACTGAATGTTAAATAGGGAATGATAATTGACAAGAAAATGATTTCTAAGAAAAGATGTGTGGAATATTAATAAACAAGGAACATTACCGAGCCAGTCATGCATAATACGAGTAATTTCCCACAAAATATCTCCTGAAATAACTAGATTATTGGCTAACTGTTCAAGAACTAATATCATTTTCCTCAAAAAAGAAAAAAATCTGAACAGATTGGTCGGGGTATTTCTTTTTCTATCAGTTTAAGGTAGGGGTGAAAATGACCTTAAAATTTATTCTTATGACCAGACCTAACAGCCAAAGATAAATTTTCTCAAAGACTCATGACAGATAACGATACATAATTTACAGGTTTAAGATCTGCACAGACTAAGGAAAAGGTACAATAGTATGACATGGTTGAAATCAAATGTGAAGCAGAAAGATTCTCTGGCACCTCCAGCGGTAACTTCATAGTCATAGCCAACATTTCTAACAGTATAAGTTAAGTGGCTTCAAAACAAACCCTTTTAGTTGCAACTGAATTTATTAGCTACACACTGTGTACAGTTATTTTTACAAACAGCTGTTATTTTGTATAGAAGAAGCAGTGTTCAGTGAGGGACACAAAGAAAATCTAGCATAATCTGTGTTTTTTGTATTTATTGCATTTATACATTGCTTTGGTAGTACATAATAAATACATAATTTCATAACTCTATAGAGCTTGATACCAGCATTATTTGAGATGAAACTATTCTATGAGCAGAGAAGGTATTTTAATATTTCTAATTTGAATATTTTTTCTTTGTATTATAAATCACCACTGGTTATTTTATCTCTACTATCCTCTAGCATTTAATGCAAATTCAGGAATATTACAAATCATCTGTTAGCACAATATTAAGCATTCAAATTTCTTTTAGTGTATATGAGTTTCTGTAATATTCTCTGGAAATATTGTATCCCTACAGACTAACTGTAGCCTCAAGCACTTCTGTGATGCTCATTCATTAATTTAGAGAGTATCCTGTATACTTCCAAAGGAATCACATCTCTTTAATTAAAATATAAAATTCAGAACTGAATTGATTATTATTTGGAAGCTGAATTCAGTTAAAAGAGCAATAAACACTGGATGCAGAGGTGCAAATAAAAGTTTTAATGATCTTGCAGAGGATTAAATTGTAACCAGTGAAATCATAAACAAAGCCATATTTTTATCTTGCTTAAAGGTAATATAAACTAAGAGTTTCAGCTACAAGGAGAAAAAAAATCTATATTTTTTTTTGCTGACATTGTCATCCATAAATAGTGTTGACTTCAGTATTTATGAAAAAGTTAGATGTAACCTTGTAAAGGAGACCTTTAATCACTTTAGGTTTTAGCATGGAAGCCAGTATCCCTTTCTAAAGTTATATAAATAATAGCAATTTCGGTTAGCCAGATAAAATGAAAGAGGAAGAAAGCACTTTCTAGCTTCCAGGTCCTCCTTCTCAACAAAACTGCCTCCAAAACCACCAACAAACCCAGAGAATTCAACAAACAGGATTTTATATTTGAAATCTTAATGATCTTTTTTTCCTGGAATAATACTTCAATTTTATAGTTAAAATATCATACGTAGCTCTGTTTGCATTTAAAAGGAGAATTATTTCCACTACAAAACAAAGCATTTTCGGTTGAGATTAAATAGAACTAATCTACTTTTAATTTTGTGGGTTTTTTCCTTATTCTGCAATTCTTAAAATCATCATAAATTTTGTGTTGTAAATATCAGAAAATCCTAACATTTTAGAAATTCTGAACACGGAATCTATTTAACATGTTAATGAGCTCTACTTTTGACGTGATTATTGGATATTTTTTACAAGCATGCTGAAGCTCTTCTTGTTTGGACAGAATAGATGAAATACATTCTGTAAGTACCTTTTCATTAAAGATGTCAAGAGTGATGCTTATCTTGCAAGGTCTCTGGATATCTGCAGACAGCCCTTGGCAGTGCTCATGCCCATACCCCTGGACCGATATTTTGCTATTCTGGTAATTTTTCCCAGAAATAATAATAGCCATAGTATTGCCTTATCTTTCTTGTGCCATCAGCATCACAGAAAAGGTAGCAGTCAATAGATACAATTTGTAGGTACTTACACTTCGTGATTGTATCTTTAGCTTATTCTTTAAAACTTAGCATACTATTATGTCTTTGGTTATTGTCATTTGTCATGATGGTACACTTCTTTATCATTTCAGCAACCATGGTGAGATCTCCTTTTTCAGGGGTTTAAATAAAAAGTGGGGCTTTGTTTCACACTTGAAACGGAATTTACATAATAATAAGCATGTGGTGAAAATAGGTGCCTGAAACTGTTACAGCTAAACATTACTGAGAAATTGCCTGCCTTACTTCCCCTTTTCTCCAACGTGTATCTGCTGTATTTCCTCACTCTTTTACCTTTACTTGATTATTCTTTCTGCCCTGGCTGTCTGTCTGACTCTCCTTTCATATCTTGTTGGCCCTTTATTCTCCCAGAGGATACCTCTGGATGTTACACAGTCCTTCCTTCACCCGTGGCTCTCTAGCAAGTAGGACATCTGCCTCTGCAGCATTTGCTTCTGTATTTATGCTAAATGTCTCTCAGAATGGAGCCATGAATGGGTGTCAAACTGGGATGTCCTGCAAGGCAAAATGAAACCTTGAGAGGCTGCCACTGGCTCATGCAGAGACTTCATAATTGAATGTTCTACATCATTTCACCCAGTTCCAAAGCCTCATTTGTTGCAGTTTACATGGTAATTTAAAATATTAGTGGAGGGCAAGGCACTTGCACACTGATCCAAAAGGGCTGCTTGAACCATGTCTTTGACAGGAAGGTCTAGTGCTTGTATGAGTGACTACAACCCTGCTCTCCAGCAGGAAAGGCAAGAATCAGCAATGCCAATGAGCACAATGTGTCCAGAGTTTCTTCATTAGCATTAGGGGTAGCACAAACTATACAGGATACCCGAAACTATATGAGTTTCTATGACTGCAGTGGCAAAAAGGTGAAAAATAAATGGGAATTCAGGTGGGAAAAAGATCTTCTGTAGAAGGAGTTAAATATCTGGAATTTGAACCATAAGAACAAGATCTCAGAGTTGCATTTGTGTCACTTTGTTGTATAAAAGCATGAATATTAAGTTCCATATTTTGGGGCCAAATATTTGTATCATGTAAATTACCTCATTCTATTAAGACCAATGGGCTGCTGTGAAGGCACAAAGATTTGGACAAATAATATGGAAGGGAAGCATCAAGTGCTGTTGTACTTTATGGTGTTTCTACAGGTTGTGGTGATTGCACTGTAGTGAGTAGTGAGATCAGTGTACTCGTGTGTGATTTAGCAGCAAGTGTGTAAGGGATGTGGATTTATTGCTCTTCACATCTTTAAAAACTATACAATGAATGCTGCTTTCAGCATTGCAGCTCTATTCAAGGCCTCAGGCAATTACTTTTTAATCAGTATTTGAGGAGCTCCTTTTTCACCTTAAGGAACATTTTTATGAATGTGGAAATGCGCAGGTTCCTCCGGGCAATAAAAAGCCATTAGAATCAGGAGTGAGGGGTGCTGCAGGGTAGAGTAACAATTTTGACATTTCTGAGGAAACTTAATTTACAGAAACTTAATTTATACAAGATGATAGGAGTTCTTACAGTGATGCTCTAAACAGGGAGATATTTTGCTTGTGAATGAAAATCCCAGACCAGTAAAAGTCTATTAATCATCCCACCAATAGAGATTACATGGTCCCATGTAGTTCTGTGGGCACATAGATTACCACATGGAATCCAAATCAGTTTAGATTTCTATAATACATATATATAAATATACAGGTAGGACATAGATTAGGACTTCTTTAAAATACAACAGTATAACTCTTATGAAGAAAATATATTTTACAAGATTGAGCTTGAAATAATCCCATATTTTGCTTTTCAATTAAAAGCAAATTACATTATCTCTATTATTTATACTAAAAAGGGAATATTTTTTTGTGGTGGATGGGAGACTTAGAATGTGCTAGCCAAAAAAATATCTGTGGACTGTATAAAACCAAATGTCTTCAGTTGCTCAATAAGATATAGAATTTTTCCATTTAATATAAGAGATCACATAAATACAAAAACAATCAATAAACAACTTGTTAACCTTAGACACTCAGGGGCAAAAAACCAGGAGCATAGATAACCCATGCACTCTGCTTAGAAACCAAGACAATTCAAAGTACATTGAACAAAGATGAGAAAAGAATTGAGAAAAAAATATCCCCTGTTTATAAGGTCCTTTAACATTTTGTGATTATATTAGTTCACCCTTATATAAAAGGTAGTTATAAACAACATTCAAAATTTAAATAATTTAACTCCAATTTCCTAATGTTTAAGTTTTCAAAGTTTTTAGACATTAAATATGAGGAGGATAAGTAGTTCGTACTGTTTTTCATTTTGCTTTGTCACCATACATCAGATTTTTTATTTAATTTGTCACACATTCGTATCATTAATATAATTTTAATTGTTAACAGAGAGATATTTTCCCCTGGGGAAAAGTAAGTCATCTTTCTAAATTCTAACAGCTTAGGCTAACCAAGTCTAAGATAAGACACAAAGCCAACAAAGCTGTCTAGTTTCTTTAACATGGAATAGATTAGTTTAAAATTACAACTCTTGAATATGATTGTATAATTTGGTAGGCTAAATATTTGAGCTTACTTCCTGTGCAGTGGGGAAAAGAACATTTGCTTTCAATTCTATCTAAAGGGATAACATCTGCTGGCATTGTACAGAACCGTATCAAATGTCAGAAAGAGTGATAAACAAAAAAAAAAGGCAAACCAAAGCCCTAAACATCCTGCCTTGACATTATATGAGATTAGAGTAGTGTTGACAATTTCAAATTTAGCTTCAAAGATACTAAGCCTTTGAGCCACGAGATTTGTTCTCAAAGATTTCTCATTTCCCAACTGGTCTTCAGCTGATATGTAACCCCACAGTTCCTGCCCTCTGAAATAGACAACAATTGTTGAGCTCTCCTTTAAAAGTGCTCCAAAAACTAATCTATAATAAAAAGAACTTTATAAAAGAGTAATATTTTATAATAAGTCTGAGTTTGAATTCCATTTTCTATTACTGCTACTAGAAGGAGGAAGACTCATAATAAAACAAGAAGAGACAAATAGAATGTATTGTTCATTAGAAGAACAGCAGGGTGGGAACTGGTGGAGCAAAGTCTCTCCCACTGTAAATAAGACCAGGTTGATGACCACCTGAGCAAAATGAATGTACATAAGTCTATAGGACCTGAAGAGATGCATCCCAGAGTCCTGTGGGAATTGGCTGACCTAGTCACCAATCCACTCTCCATGGTATTTGAAAGGCCTGGCAGTCAGGCAAAGTCCCAGGTAACTGGAAAATGGGAAATATTAAAAAATGTAAGAAAGGAGGCCTCTTTAAAAGTGTAGAAAGGAGCCCCCTGGGATCACTGACCCGTCAGACTCACCTCTGTGCCTGGGAAGATCATGGAATAGATCATCCTAGAATCCACACTGAGGAATGTGCAGAACAAGAACATGATTCCAGACACCAGCATGGCTCCACCAAGGGCAAGATCTGCCTGACCAATATAACAGCCCTCTCTGATGGAGTGACTGCATCAGTGGACAAGGGAAGAGCTAGAGATATCATTTATTTATTTATTTATTTATGCAAAGCCTTTGACAAGGTACAACATCCTTCTCTCTGAACTGGAAAAAGATAGATTTAATGAGTGGATTGTTAGATGGATAAGAAAGTGGTTGGGTGGTCACATCCAGAAGCTAGTGGTCAACAGCTCAGGGTACCAGTGGACACCAATGACAAGTGGTGTCCCTCAGAGGTCCATGCTGGGACCAGTGTTATTTAGTATCTTCATTAATATCATAGACAAAGGGATCAAGAGCACCCTCAGCAAATTTGCCAGTGACACCAAGCTGAGTGGTGCAGTTTCCACACCTGAGGGATGGGATGCCATCCCGTGGGACATGGGCAGGNGTGGAGCATCTTTTCTGAGGAAAGGCTGAGAGAACTGAGTTTTTTAGCCTAAGAGAAGGCTTCAGGGTGACTTAATTGCAGCATTTCAGTAACTACAGAATTACAGAAAAGATAGAGAACTACAAGAAAGAGAGGGTTTATAAGGGCATGTAGCTAGAGAACAAGGGGGAATAGCTTCAAACTGAAAGGGAGTAGGTTTTGATTAGGTATTAAGAAGAAATTCTTTACTGTGAGGTTGGTGAAACACTGCAAGAGGTTGCCAGAGGTGGATGCCCCATCTCTGGAAGGGTCCAAGGCCAGCTATGAGCAGCCTGGTCTAGTGAAAGGTATCTCTGTCCCTGGCAAGGGGGTTGGAAATTTAAGATCCCTTCCAAACAAATCATTCTATGATTCTAAGGGAATGTGTCAGGAAAAGACACTTGAGAATTTTCTTTTCTGACTTGAAACTGTCTGTCTTTAAATCCAGCTTTGAGTGATTTTTGTTCTAAAATTTCAAATGAAGATTGAGAGATAGAGGATTATTGATAGTGTAGGACTTTCTTATATCTAACTGATGGGAAGCTTAGTTTTTCTTGTTTATTTTTACTTCTGATTCTTGTATGAATGCTTTTGTGTTCAAAAATGTGTTGTTTTAAATAGAAAGAAGCCATTAAACTCAAAAAAACCCAAGCAAACAAAAAGCTGTGTTGAACTGAAAATAGGTGATGATTCCTGTTTAGGAGTATGTGAAAATTTATATTGAAATCAAAAACTTTTCCAAAAAGGGTTTGTCAACAGTTCAAGCTTTGTCAGTCTTGCCCACTAATTCTTATATACTATATAGAATTGGGGGAAGAGTGGAGTGGCAGGTCTGACCTCAGTGATAATGCTTTGTGTTTTATTTAATGACTAAAACACCAAATTAAGTTTCCCCTTAAGTCACAGTCAGCATGTGCAAAGCAGTCAGCCTTCTCTTTTCTCCTGTGGGCTGGACTCCTTGCAGCTCTCATAATTCCATAGTGAATGCTCTGAGGGAGTTGTGGAGGGTAGCATGTAAGACACAGTCTGGTAGGTAGGCTGATCTGTAAGGGAGCAGATACGGAAAATACATTTTTTGGCAAGGTAATATTGTTATATAGAAAAAGAAAACTTTTTCAACTGGAATGGTTTGATCACTTCAGGGAAATAAAGAACTTCAGTTTGAGAAATGTCATTTCAGTTCAGTTTTTTTGATTGGATCTCTTTGAAATATTCTGTTTTGTCATTTAAAAAATTACATTCCTATGAATTTGCATTCTAGTGTTTCTAGATACTGGTCTTTTTCAGATACTGGCCTTTTTCTCTCCACTTTTTGGTAGAAATACACAAGTTCTGAAGTACCATTCCAAATGCTTTCAAAGACTATTTATTTGATCAACACAAAAGCTTTCTTTGGCAGACCTACATAAAATAGCAGCTGCCAATGTACAAGAACAGTTTCTCCCAGCATCAATTATTGCCATTAACACATCTCTTGAAGATCATACCTTCTTCAAGATCCAAGATTGTTTTTCTGGACCTTTTCAGCAAAGACAGATAGCAGGTATCTGTGTGTTATCAACACTAACTTTCTCAAATTCATCTCTGCTGGTCTTTTTATTAAAGCAGAAGAAATTATTTAAAATTACTCAGGAGGGGATCCTCAGTAGGAAAAAACCCCACAACACTGCTATTAGTAAAGAACATCAAAATGCTATTACGTGACCTGTTTATTGACCTGGCAATATTGCTTCAGCCATGGGCTGTCTGGTTTTTCCTCATGCAGCTTATGCCTCAACTTGAAATAATGGCAAATCATATTTAGAAATAAAATTATCTCAAAATAACTAAAGAAAACCATCTTAGAAACTTGCTTTATCACCCTACCTTGAGAGTAGCAATATGTAAAACATAAAAAGCAGTCTCCTCATTTTAGGAAATTAGTTTTGGCATCCTAATCTTGAAAAGCATCACAGTTTCATACAGCAGACTTATTACATCCACTTCACTGTAAGTTGTCCTATCTGTAAAAGCAATTGATTGATTTACATTAATGTAAATTTGCAGATAAAATATGGACCAATGTACAACACAGGTACTGACAGTGTGAATTTTGAACATTACTGTTAAATTCGGAGAGCTCCTCTAAGTTCTGAATCATCTCTGAAAGGATACAGTTCTAAAAATAGGAGTGGCAAGAGATCATTGTAAGGTTATCACAGTGTTTCATCTTAATTATTCAAATCAGAAATATAGACTTGTTTCCTAAACAAAAAAAGAATCTCTGTACCTTCTCAATGAAAGCAGTCTGTCCTTCATTCTTGATTGCAGGTGTATGGAAAAAAATATGCAAAATAACTAATAAAGAGGAAAAAACATGGTTAGTTCCAAACAGGTCAAAAGAAAAAATATCCAAATAAGAGGTAATTGAGTTGAATGCCTTGGTACTTCAGCTGTGTGTTGTCAGATGCTAATAGTGAATTCCACCTGCAAAACTGTCTTTATTCTCAAGATTTAACACCCTGAGGTAATAGCAAAGGCTTAGAACATGAAAACAAACATGTCTTACTCAGGATAGTGCTGCATATATGTCTCGTGTTACCTATTAAAACATGAGTGGGTTTTTGTCAGTCATACAGCAAGTAGAAAATGGCAAAATTATTTTCCATTTTCTCCAAAATATATTTTTTCATGCACACAGTTGTAGAACTTCAAGGACTTACCCTCATGCTTTCATCTACAAACAGTATCTCAACAAACAATGGATGCCTCATCAAAGCAGACATTCATAGTAACAAATCTGTTACAAATTCCAAACTACCTACTGAACAGATCAGACCATATATATTCAGGGTGTGACCTGGGCTGGGGAAGAGTGATGAGTAGGAAGGGGAAGTAAAACCTTATGCCTTTGGCAAGAGATTCCTAAAAGTAAGAAGAGGTGTGAGTAGCATCCTCAAATGCAAATGGTGTCACTTTGTGGCATGATCTGTTTATACACTTTGGATTCTCCAAAGTTGTTACTACGAAAAATACAAAATACTTTTACTAAAACAAAAAGAGAATCCATGCAGACTACTAAAATCCTATTAAATTCTTTAAAATCTTGTAGAGCAGGAAGCTCTGTTCCCAGTGTTTTCATGCTCAAGCTTATACTTCCCTTCTGCTTCAGAAACTCTGCAGTAAATAGGAAAATTGAGGAAAGCTGTCTGGTTAGTCATTCTCTGCCTTGGTCTGAACAAAATTCTCTACTTTCAATGTTTTTCAGAGGGTAAATATAGAGTAACTATAGATACTATTAGAACAAAGGTACATCTACTTCAAATTGATAGAACATCAGAATGCATTACATTTTGATCTGTGGTGAATGAGACCTAAAAAGAGATTTACCTTAGTTGAGATTTTCTTGCCTAAGGACAACAAGGAGGTTGTAGCTGTCTGTGTTTTTACTTTGGCATGCTATTGAGCTCCAGCACAGAGAGAATGTTAATTTATATTTGACAGCAACAAAACAGAACAAAAATATAAGAAGCTGCAAGTCTTTCCAAGAACCAGTTAGGTTTTCTTGTTTTGTTTCTGACATCGTTGAAGAGTCAGTTCATCAAAGCCAGAAGTCTGTTTTTGTTCTAAAATCCCTCACATCTAATTTATACTGCATGAGTATAAACAGAAATTTAAAAATGAAGATGATTCAAAATAAAAATGATTCATTTCTTCATGTAAATCTAGGGATCTGAGACATCCTGAGATTGAAGGACTGTTCAAACACTCAGTTTTCCCAAAAGCAATATTGTTTCTCTCCCATTCTTACCAGTGGCTTTGATAAACTACATTAACTGTAATGAATCACATTATAAGATTTAGTCTGTCTTGGCTCTGTAATAAAAGTTTTACCACCAAGGGTATATCTTAGATACTGGATCTTTGTTGCTGATTAATTTCACCTCCACCTTATTGGATGTTAAGGAAAGCTTGAATAAGGTCTCTCTTTGCAGAGAAAATAATTAGAAATTGGTGTTTTGTAAATGAAGTACTCTTAAAACATTTGAGAAATATCTTTACTTAGAAGATATTTTTGTACTACTTTCTTTGTACTACTAATCCTTTAGGGATTGCTCTAGTGTCCTGTTCCGAAGCACTCGGAATTTTATTTTTCCAGAGATGCTTTCTATTACAAATGCATAGAAATGAAGTCAGCTTTCACCCAGTTTCACTAATCAATATCTGAAAATGAGGAGCTAAGATTATATTTGGACTTTTTTTATTAGAACTTTACACAATAGGAGATTTGACCACTTTCTTATTTATTATATAATATTTCTGTGTACTGGCCATATATAGAACTAACCTTTTATGTGAAATTCAGAGTCTGGAGTGTGTAATTATATCAGCATCCTATAGAAGTAAAGAAATATACTAGAGACGTTGATTTCAGAGATTATAAATTTGATTCTTTCTCTTTCCTCTCTCTATACTCTCTTTCTTGCCACTGGAACTGATTAATTATTAGAAAACTAAAGGGGTGTGCTCTCCTTCTCAGGTGATAATTAATTTTGTGTATAAAATATAACACTTCTCCACATAATCTTGAGCAACTTCATTTAATTAATAGACACATGGCTTTCGCTATTATTGGAGTTCCATGGCAGACTTTCATGTTCTTTTGTCTCGTTCTTTCCCCTCGATTTTAGGGTATTTCTAGGAAAATGCTGGATATTATTGACAGATATTTTGAAACTGAAGATCATCATCTCTGTCTTCTGTGCAAACTCTTGAAAAGGAAGATGAATTTCTTACAGGGTGTGATCCTGCTCTCTCTCTTGTACAGTTTGGCATGAAATTTCATTACATAGCTTTTCCTCTTCAGCTCGTGACCTGAATAGAGATCACCAAATACATAGGTTTGTTCATGAACAAACATATCTTTTTTACTTAAACTGTACTAAGGAAAAGGTCAGATAAAAGTTACAACAGGATTAAAAATGAATATGTGTAGTGTTGTATGCAGGTCTTACAGACTGCTGAGAGAGAAACAAGAGGCTTTCATAATATCCTGGCAACTACATCCAGTGGATCAAGTGTGTTGTCAGTCAAATATTGGAAGGTTTATAGTTTGATTGTAAGTATATATCTGTATTATCTATATTTAGATAGATATAGAAAGAATATCAACAGATTTTAATGAGAAGATCTATACTATTTAAAATTCATAGTTGTACTCTATGAATATTGTATCCTTTCTCTCCCGTCCTCTCTTCTAACAGGACTATAATTACAATGGTAAAAAGTAAAAGAGATGAGAAAATGTTCAGGTTTTCCTTTTTTTTTTTCCCATGCTAATTTACATTTTAGGCTTTCATTTGTTTAGGGTATTGTTTGAACAACTACTTTTAATCAGCTTTATTTGACAAATAATTTTATAAGATTAGAGTAAAACCAACAGTTTAAAAGCACACCGTTTGTACTTATGATTTTTAAGAACACTGTACAATCTATAATGCCATTTGCTTGACTACACTCAGACTTTTAACAAATATTAGCCAAAAAAATCTTAAGGTGCATATTTTGGTATTTGTGTGGATTTAGAAAATAATAAACTCTTATAACTTGTATAAATATTTTAAATGTATAATGTACAGGGAGTGCCATTTTCAGGACTTCTAATGAGCTGTCTCTCATTATTTGAGTTGAGATTCTTTGTGCTTCAAAATTCTCAACATCAATCAGCAGGTTAGAGGATATTTAAAACAATTCTATTTTAAAACTCAAGCCAGAAATCATAGTCACTCATTCTCTTTGGAAAAAGTATGATGAACAATTTAAAATATTTATTGCTTAAAAAACATCATATAAGCTTGAATATGGAAAGTATGCCATTAGGTTGGATGAACATCCATGTATTTGAACATGGATGAGATAAGATACCTTCCAGTCATACACTGGATATTATATATAGCTACATTTCCAGGGATTCCCTTGCTTCTCTCTGTGTGGAATAATGAATATCTTGGGCTCCAAGACACCAACAAAAGAATTTCAAGCTATAATGGTTTTTATGTATTTACAAAAAAACCAAAAACTCCCATAATCATACAAACCAAACCAAAGAACCACAGGTAAACTATTATTTTTACTTTGCTTGCTTCTTCCTACAAAAATGTTCTTATCATGGAGAATCTCAAGAGGCTTTTCCACCTTGTGATGTTTTGAACAGAAGCATTCTACTGTGTTAGGAAATCTGACCTCTTGAAAAAATAATGGCTTAGAGAAGCATGTCCTGCTCTTTATTAAAAGGAATGGCTTTCAATGATTATAGTCTTATTTTTGGCTTATAACTTTTTTATCATTACTGCTCAAAATTGGCAGATTGGCAGAAGATAAACAGAAATTGATTAGTTTTACAATGAATATCTATTTCAACATCGGCTGGNCCACAGGTAAACTATTATTTTTACTTTGCTTGCTTCTTCCTACAGAAGTGTTCCTATCATGGAGAATCTCAAGAGGCTTTTCCACCTTGTGATGTTTTGAACAGAAGCATTCTACTATGCTAGGAAATCTGACCTCTTGAAGAAAATAATNGGTGATTGCATAGAAAAACTTAAATTTTAGCATAGACCAGATGCAGAATTCCCCAGAGGTGTCAAGAGGCTGGGTGTCTTCACAGATTTCTGTGGCTTTTTTCCCTCCATTTGTTCCAGCAGACAAGTTATACTAGCATTTGCTATGCCTGCTTTTTTGGATGGTAGTGATTAGAGTTCCCTGCCTTGATCACAGATATTGATTTGTGCCAGAGCACTTGTTTCAGAAGGCTGTGCTGTGTTTCCCTCTCATTTCATAGACTTGGTAAAAATGTCGCATTTTGCTTAGGGCAAGGAGTGTTGCTACTGAAGGAGGAGTGGAAGCTGTTCCACGTTTGCTGATATCAAGCATCTGCTGATTGACAGCTCTGTACATAAGCTGAGGAGTTGTACCCACACTTAATTCACTACTGCAAAGGGGAGACAATATGTTTTCATTTTAAATTCCTTTCCTGAAGTAAGTGTGCCATTTCATTAGGTTTTATTTAGACATTCTGAACGCAGGTTTGCTCTTTTCAAAGTCAATCGATTATTTGCCCACATATTGTTTATAGATTATTGTTCTTATACCAAGTCCACCTAAGCTAGCATTTTGATTATCACCTGTTGATAATCAAAAATGATTTGTGAAATGAAACAGAAATATCCATAATGCCAAATACAGAAAAAATCAATTCATGATCATTGACCTTAGTCCAAATTATTCTCAAAAATGTACTGCACGCACAGATTTCTGAATCTTTTAATATGACTCAGACGTTAATTAATCATTCTCTTACTAACACATAAAGCAGAAGAGAATCCAGCTCAGTATAAAAAAGATACATTGGATTTACTATGCTAAGTATTACAAAATGCTGACTATAAGCACATTTAAGGAAGAGTAAGCCTTTTGCTACTGAACTAACATTTCTGCAACCCTCTGCAAGTGTAAACCCAAGTTAGTAGATTTTAATCTTTCTCTTCCCCTCCCCTGACCAATCCTGGCAGCTTTCTGTAAAAATAATCCATAGAAACACTTGCAAAACAATATCTGCTACCCAGCTCAGATCTTGGCAATGTAAATCAATTATATTAATTCCCTGCTTGCAGAAGAAACTTTGCCTCTTCTGACACTCAGGGTCAAACACCTTATTCCAGAATCCACCCTCTGTTATCTGCTTATAGAGACAAGTCCATATGTGGCATTCAGTTGTCATCAAGGGTTATTTTGAAAAAGTCTTTATTTAGTGTATTTTTCAAAAATGTGTATACTAACATTAATAAGCAAGCAATGGATTCTGAGATGTGAAAAGTTTGCCTGTGCAAAGAGGCATCCCACACAAACAGGCAAAGTCATTAAAAATCTCAATATAATTCAGTTCTTCTTATGGGAAGAAATACGTAAGACAAAGTAATAGAGGGAGTGGAAAAGAACCCAGAACTGCATGAAGTTTTTGAGCTATTTCCTTTTGTACATGAGATATCTTCAGGGGCAAAAAAAGGAGAAAAATTAATTTAAAAAATTGGTACTTCCATTGATTATGATTATGTTCATTTTTTCTTTTATGACATGGCAGTTAATAATACAATGATGATAAAGCAACATTCTGCTGGCTTAGAAATCTAAGGAGGGAACTTAGAGGTGGCTGATTATGAAATGTTTTGTCTCTTTCTCTGAGAATAGTGGTTTTCATATCACAGGCCATTTTCCTCCTGTTCTTATTCAGAACCAGAAATGAGACAAATGTGAGTGAATTTTGCTTAAAAAATTAATTTCCAAGTACACATATAAAATGAGCAGCAAAACCCAAGATAAGGAATGAATGCCACCACAGAGATGGGTTCTGTTACATTTCTGTTCTCTTTCTTTTTTATAAATATTTAATAAATATGAGACAACTGAGTTCCATGTATGTTTTTATTGTTATACTACTTTTACTTATTTAGGGTTAAATTATGTGTGTACAACTTTTTAGGTGGAATAGAAGATGATGAAAAAAAGAAATTAAACCAGATCTAAGCGAGAAAGAGATATGATTGAAAATGGTATCCCTGAGTCCCAAGATCAGCTTTCACAAAATTGCTGGCAAGAATAAGACCAGTTCCCTGCATTTTGGTTCCATGCACTGCTGTTACCATCAGCTTTACCTGTTTTTTCCTTACGTGGATTGAAGGATTTTAAATGTATCCAGTCGATGGAAGAATATGCATGCAGAGAGAAGCATCTCATTCACAAATTAGAAACTGGTAGAATTCTGTGGAATTTTGTCAGCACTATTTTACCCTGGGGAAGCATGCATAATTAATTTTAGCTCTTTTAGACAGGCATATTATCATTGGTCCCAGGGAATGAAAGACAGGATCTGTCCCACTGCGGTAATGGCAGTCACCGTTTTTCCTCTGACAATTATGTGACTGAATTATAGGCCTAAAGTGACAGATCAGAAATGTGCACAGACACAGCTTTGTTTCAGGTTCCTTCCCAATTTTGAGTAGCAGCTGTGACTTATGTCTTTCTGTCCAGGTCTTAAGAAACTATGTTGATTAAGTCTATCTGGCAAAAAGGTGTGCTAAATCCTGGAGATGAGATCCTTCACTTCATTTCAAGTGAAAAAATTTTAGTGGATGCTTCTAAACATTCTATTATTTCCTCTTTCTAGGAGATGTCTAGAAAGCTTAAGGCACTCTCATTCAGAGAAGCAACTTTTACTTGTAAATCCAAAACAAGTCGAAATTTTGTTTTCAGAATAATTCAGAAATTCCACAGGTTAATTAACAGATTTACATCACTCAGAGTGCTTTGACATAAAGAAACATGTAAGTCCTTACTGTTGCCGTAGTAGCTGTTCAAACATCTGTATGCTGGCTCTGTGTGCCACTGGGTGTAAGAAATTAGCTCAGTTTATGTGAACACTCATTCCTAAGCATTCCAATGCTTAGAAACTGCCAGTTATGATTGCACAGACAGCTGTCCACAAGGACTGTGCTTGAAATCATCAGGTTTTCATATACAGCCATGGATGCTCTTGGATTTTTTAGTCACTCTCCACTTGGCATAAATTTGAGTCCATGACTGGGGAGGTCAAAACGTGCGTGCAGAATTGTTAGTGCTCTGTGCCATTCAGTTGCCTGGAACTGTATTTGGGGAGGTTTTGTACTCATTTGGAGAGGCAGGAAGAATAACAATCTGAACAGTCATAGGTTTCACCTACTCTTGTTGAATGTATAGATGTCAAAGACAGAAAAAGCTACTTTAATCATATCCTGTCAGTTTAAATGTAGTGCTTTTTATGCCCTATTTTTCTGGGAAAAAACATATAGTACTGCACCACACAATCACGTTAAGTACCACACAGGAAAACCTCCAAAAAGCTGTTGCCATGGTCTAGATTTTGAGGAAATAGCCTAGCAAGACATTTTCATTTTCAAAAGTCAAACCTGCCATTATATTTATGGCTTTGTTTAGATCCTTTTTTTCTTCTTTTTGTACATCTCCATCTAGAGTTTACAAAGAAAAAAGACCTGCTGTGTTGTGAACCCCAAAGGAAAGATACACTGTGTCTGTAATATACTGAAATGTCAGGAAATCATTTATTGAGCCACTGGTGCCTTTAGTGGCTGGTTATAATTTGCTTTGCTGTCTGATAATGTGTGTGTTTGTAGATCAATTATCTCAAGAGCTCTTTGGAACCATAAGGTCATCTTTCGCATATTTGTCAGATACTTCTGTGCAGAGATGCCAAGCAGCACATTTTTCTTCCTCAACTTAATAGTCCATCTCTCGAAGTAAGTGAACAAAGAGGTTATGTTGTGATGTCAGTACTCCCAGTGCTGAAGCTTCGCCATACTTTTAACATATTTGTATATGTGTATATAGCAAACAAGTAATAAGGAAGGAGTTTTACCTAAAAAAAATGTAGTGTGTAGCTTCTTTCAGATTGGTGATGGGTTATTCACCCAGTGGTCCCTCAGTGGTCCAAGACTGAATAGACCTTCTGCAAGGAGTCCAGTCTTTTATGTTGGGAACAGGACTTGTGGCCATTGGCATCACTTGCTTTTTTCTTGGGTCGGCAGCATTTGACATGTTTCTACTACGAGTTAAGGAGATGGAAGGAACAAGAGGAAATGAATTCACAGTGTGTCAAACACATTAAATTATTTATTTCAAAATAAGATAGAAATAATAATTTAATAGCACCTTTGCTAAAAAACTTCAAGGCACTTTGCAAACCTTAGTTGTGAGAGACAAGAATAAAAGTGTTTAACTTATGTACAGAAAGCTAAACTAATATGGTCAGATTTCATCTTGACAGCAGAATTTCTGAGAACAGTCCTAAAAATCTGATCTGGTTAACACCAGTTTTACACTAATATAAAAATTTACATAAATAAGCAGTGGCTTGCTACTGATGAGTATAATTGTGTGACTGATACTCCAACATATTGATCCTTGATCCAATGGTGGTCTGAAGGGTGACCTCAGCCATGCCACTACCATGATGGCATGCTGACTGTCACCCTGAAAATGGTGCCATCATAAATCAGACTGGCTTGATGCAAGAAGAGATGGGGAAGGTTAAGCACGGGAGAAGGGGTGCAAGAATAACAAACGAGGATGGAAATGACATGGGGATGTCTCATGCGTATGGGGCAGGTAGGGCTGGCCAAGATGGGTAGGACCAGAAAGCAAAACAGGTGATCCTGAAACCCTGAGATCAGCACTCTTTGTGGTTTCAGGATTTTTTTTGTGCACTGGCTCTAGACTGTCTTCATGACCAACCAATCTTCATTGGTGAGACACTCTTCACTGTAGCCCAGTCCAAGAGTGAGTAAGTTTATGTGGCGCAAGACCATGTTGCAATGTAAGTGGGATGATCCTGCGGGGTCACTTGAAAACCAACATCTGATCTGAACTGCAGTAGACCTGCCCTAAAAGCAGGGGAACTGGAAATTCTGAAGAAAGAGATAAGCCTGAAGACTTTCATGGCTTTGGCCACCCTGTCAGGAACCTCCATGCCATTTAAAATTCTCTGTTTACGGTGAAGACAGATTCAGTTTTTCTTTCAGCAGTGGAGAGGGACGGATGGGTAACTTTTGTTAAGGTATTGGCTAATTGACTTTCCTAAGAAATGGAAGAATTCCTATTTTATTTTTCTTTTTCTTTTTTTTTTTTTTTAATCTCCTGCCGTTCTGAATCTGTGGCTGTTTAAAAATGTGACTCACAGCTCAAAGGAAAGGATTTCTAGTATTTGCCCTATTTTGCACATAAGCCTGAGACTTGTGTAGTCATGACTTGAACTAAACTGTGACATTAGACAACCAACAATGTAAGACTGATGGTGCCAGGAAAAGAGCAACCAAACAAAATCCTAACTACTCTGAAAGTTAGGACTCTCCCTTGTGAACTCAAAGCCAAGTATTTTGCCTTGCTGCAAATAAAACTTATGTATTTTAACTAGGTGAGGTCAATGAAAGGGAAAATATGGTAAAATCCATCTAGAGTCAAAATACATATGTTTGCCACATCTAATGTCATGTTTTAGTGGGAACTTCACTTGTGAAGTTCTTTTTCGTTACCTACTTGAAATTAAAACTTGAAATGTTTATGGAGTGTATATGTAAATTAAAAAGATAAGGAAAAATTGAATTTGGAAAAAAGATTATATAATAGTCATTCCATGTAATCTGAAGACCATTGACCATATCTGAAGACCATGTAATATGAAGAATATATTAATACAATTTTCTTGGTGCATAATTGCGATATTGAATTTTTTTTTTTTTTTTNCTGAGAGATTTTAGATTCAAGACTTCTGAATATCTTCAAGGGGAGGGGAGAAGCGGAACCAGAAAACAAAACATATTTCTGCTTATAGAAATCTAACTTTAGAGCTGCCAGTTTCAGCCTTTTCACAGTATGTCTTGTACATTTATGGAGGCCACTGAGGAAAAAACAGTATCTTGTTTTGGATCTTTAAAGCCTGGTGCAGCTAACAGCCAATTTGTTTTGAGGTCCCTTGGTGTGTTGAATTTAATTTATCAAAAGCAAACTAATATGAAATAGTAAAATAACGATTAAAGTGGAAATAAAAATAAATTATTAGAACATATCAACAGAGGAAAATGAAGTAGATAATGTCTAAGTTTTGGGGATGTTTCTCATTTTAATTACATTAATCATAATTGCTATTAGACTGGTGATGGGACAATGTTTTCTACTTTGTTGCAGCAGGTAAGTTTAGAGAATGAATGTATATGGAAATAAAGCCATTGCAGTGCAAACTGATATCATACAAAGTGACTTTATTTGTAGAACTAATTGTTCAATGTACCTAGGAAAAAATTCTCAATGTGTGTTTGTAAGTTTCTTAATTATGAAGTAAATCAATTTTTTTTATTTGCTTTTTGTTTGTTTGTTTCTTCTGTTTTTTGTTTAAGACTTTCATTATGTGTGCATGATTTTTATGGAAGTTTTCCATGAATTTTTGAGTCCTGAGTGTTCACACTCAGAAAGAATTTTTTCTGTCACTATCTGAGCAGTATTTTTTCTGGAATACTTGCATTTGTCTTAACATGGAGCAGAGATGATACTTAGAACTTTTGATCAGAATACTTAGCTAGATTTTTGGGAACAGAAATGTTAATCCCAAACTTGTCCTCCTTTTGGAGATGAGCTGGATCACAAATTCCAGACATAGCATAAGATTTTGTTTTATGACAAATTAAGATCAACTACTCTGTCTTTATCTCCTTTAAAGTCAACGAAGCTTTACCTCAGACAACAAATTTTTAGCTAGAAAAAAACTAAATTCTGCTTGAGAATGCAAACAAATGCAGGGAAATGGTGGTTTTCTACATGCAGATGAAGGAAATTTAAATGTTTCTTAAGTCAAAATAGCGATTTAAAGTCTCTTTAGCATCTTACATATAGTGATTGGAAACACTGTGTACCAAGGCATTTGGGAAGAATGGCCACAATGAGCACATGAAAGCAAAAATCTTGAGAGTTCACCACGATAACACTGCTCTTTTTTTTTTTCCAGTGTATATCAAATACTATCTGATACAACTATCAGATATTTTAGATAGATAGTGCATATACATACTAAAAAAAGCTCTGCTTTTAACTTTTTTTCTTTTTTAATGAAGCATTTTTAATAAGGAAAACTTAGATTTTGAGGTTTTTAGGACTTTTTAAGAGTATTTGCTCATTTTTCCTTCTTACTATTGCTTTTAATTATTTTGAAATTTCATCTTATTCCTCAATGTTTTCTGCTCATAAAAAATTACTAGCTTAATCCCTGCGTTGCTTGGAAGACCACTGAGCATTCTGCAGTTAAGTACTGAAACAGAAACCAGAAGTCTTAGATTAAAATGCCAAACCAGTATTGTAATGAGTCACGTTTCAGTTATGCTTTTTTTTTCATTCAAAGTGTGTAATGGGCCATCATCACTGCCTTTTTGTTCTGTCTTGTTTGCACAGAATCCACATCAAAGGGCAAATCGACATGTATATGCATTTTATTAAAAAAAAAATAGTAAGTCATGTAGTTAAAGCTATATGAAGTTTTAATGCCACTTACATTCTTTTATCAGAACTGATATCTCTGCCAGCTTTATCATTCCTGCTGGGGACTTTTTTGCTATAACAAAAAAATATTGCTTGTTGCTTTTTCTCATGCTGATCATGAATTCAATAGGGATCAGCTCCTGCCAGTAAAGGCTGCATATTTATGCTATTGATTTCTGAGGGAAGGAAGCTGAGGGCTGTTTGTATTGTGCTATAAAATTAATAAATAATGATTCATTAGGACAGCCTCCTGCACCTCACAGGTGAGCAGTAATTTGGTATGAGGGTTGTATTTCTATTTTTTATTCTAAATGTGGTTGGGATACCACAGCAGAGGAGCACTGCTGTTGCAGTACCTTGAACACTGTCCTAGTCTATGTCCTCTGGGATTTGCTCTCTTTCAAGGTGGGGAGGGGGAGCAACAGGAAGCAGGCAGCATGTCTTCTCTACCTCCCCTCTGGGGATACTGCTCCCTCCACCAAAACTAGGAGAAGACCTGTGCATAGCTGTGCTGGGGATCCTCAGATGTCAGGAGAGGGCTGAATTGCCATTATCCTTGTTGGCTAAGATAACAAAATCATCTTGGGGCAATCTCATCAATCTCATTTACCTGTGTTTTTTACCACAGGTAAAATGCACTGGAGAACATTAACCTGATTTTGCTGTGGAGTATGAAGTCAGGAAAAAAAGGACACAGCAGTTTCCAGTCCCCAGCAAAACCAGTGGTCCCTGTTCCAAATTACCTGATGGTGTTGTTATTGCTGTCGTTATTTGATGTGGTGTGGGGGGAATTGGGCTGCGCGCTGTGTCCTTCCCAGAGAGCTTCCTTCCTTGGACAGTCCTGGTGCAGCCAAGGCTGCTGGCAAACACACACCTCCCCCATGCAGGGGGAAGCACACTGACACACACCCACCCACCCCAAAATGCTGCGTCAGTCAGAGACAAGGAGGCAGGAGAGAGTTCTTGCGTGAATTTCCAAGGCTTAACCTTCAAAGGCCGCAGAAGCAAGAACTGAGTGATAGAGAGAGGGTCCAGGGATTTTAACAGGGGGAAGGGACCAATGGGAGGAGGGTAAAGGGGAGGAGAATAGACAGGATCTGGGTACATAAACTAATGGAGAACTAGGGAAGGTGGGACTATGGAGGAGAGACCAGTGGGATATCTGGAAAGGGAGAACTTTCCTGAGCAGGATCCATATGAGGGAGACAAGGGGAGGACTGAGAGGCTAGGCAGACAAAAGGTGTTACCACAGCAGTGTGCTGCCTAAGGATAAAGGCCTTCTCTTTGCCATAACTCACAAGGGGGTGTTGCTCCAAACCTTGGAGCTGTCCCACCAGCATCTAGCTGGTTCAGGGACCTTGCTCCCCTCAGTCACCCCAGCCCCTCACCGCTAGAGTTATTCTAAAGTATTTCATTCCTTGGGGATTGTTTGGTGCTTTTAACTCTTTGGCAATGATTGTGCCCATCCTTAATACAGCCCTGATTAGTCCTTCCTTTGGAAGAATTTAATTGGCATAAAGTGTAAAAATCTGAGCTTCAAGACCACGACTTGGAAGGATTCAGGAGGCATTATAAAGTACATTGAAGCTGAAGGAGCATTTACAGTGTGATTTAAATTTGGCTGTATTGGAATTATATATTTTAACTCATTTTTCAACCATCAGAGGATTTATCAACATAAATACCCAATGTAGTCTTGCAGAGTGTGGTGTGGTAGTTTCACTCATTTCAGCAATTACTGCATACTTTAAACTCAGAAAAAGTAAATAGATTGGAGCATGTGAGTGGTGGCAAAGTTGCATAAAAAAATGTGAAAGCACTGATATGCTGAAAGTGGTTTGTATTAGCAAAGATTTGGTGTTCATATGACTGGCAGATCTTTGTGTAAACTACAGTGACAGGGCAGCAGGGAGACCTGTTTGTAAAGGACAGTATCAACTGTGGACTGAATGGCTTTAGTCCATTAAAAGAGCTTTTAATTCAATGAGAAGAGTTTAGATAAACAGTATCTCATGTCAGCCTTTACAAGAGATGTGCCTGAGGGCGCTGTCCTTGTGGTGGATCAGAGCTAAAGTTTAAAAATGAATGAATAGAAGGAAAATGTAGCAATATACAGTAGGTATGCACACATCAAAACTATGACCTTGATCACTTGTTAAGATTGACAGGTTCCTTGTTTAAAGAACCATCTGATACCTCTGATACCTGACTGTTTTCAGTGACTTTTAATTTATTTTTCAGTAATATTTTCTGTAGCCGCCTTCTAGACTATAAACAGTATAACTTATGCACTTCTGAATTTCAGTGTAATTCATCCTTACTAATTAATCCTTGCATCAAGGAGGATAGAAGAGTGAACAACAGCGTTACTAGTCCAGTATGTCACTACAGAATAAACAGAGCAGAAGGAGGGAGACAGATTGTAGTGCAACAATGGCCAAATATTTACATTTTCTGCAGAAAAGCATAACACGGAGGAGTCATCTCAGCATGAGAGCTGAAGTTAGAAACTGTATCTTTTCATTAAATTTGATAGACTACCAGTGATATAAAATAGTAAAGGTGACCACCTCCATCTTTTCTGTTTTATTTGTAAAAGAGTTGAGGTTTGTGTGTCCATTATGTCATGCCTGCAGGTTGTCAAGAATCTGATTCCTAGGACAATCTGACAGTCTGGAGAGTAGATAGGAACTTCACTGAAGCTCTGCATGCTTTTCTGAATGAGAAAAGAGTGCTTTGAGTTTTGCAGCATGGTAGATTTAGCTATGCTGATGAGGCATTGATGGAAAAGAAAGGTTGGGAAAATTGCCAATGGAAATTCAGGTACTGGTACAGGTAAACAAAATTTGATATGAAAAGGACTGCAAATAAAAACATAAATTATAAAGGAAGGAAGGAACCAAATTAACACTATATAAACGTTTTTCTTGCCTCCTCTTTTTTGAACTGTTATCTTCTAACTGCACAATATCCTATAGTAAAATTTTACTCTTGCTCTTCCATGGAAATTTTTGCTAATTCATGCCTTTCCCGAGATGTGGCCTTTTTTTGTCCACTGAGGTTTAATCTGGGACTTTTGTAAAGAGTTCTCTGAACTGTATGAAGTCACTCAGAGGATGATATATGTAGAATTGTTCAGTGTGGAAAAAAAGATTATTCTAGTTTTTACTTTCAATTCATTTTGTTCTGTGAGACTAGTCCTGATAAGGTCCAAAACCTTAACTACAAGTTACACCAGAAATCTGAGACAACCTTACAAGACTTGTAAGAGACATCAGCTTTCCTCAGTGTGGGCAGAGGAAGTAAAAGTGCTGTCAGTATATGATGGGCTCCTGGAGAAATCTCATGAGTCAGACAGAAATGTAGCCCAGATCTGGTGAAATATGTTGCTTTCTTGGCTTATATTCACAGTCTGGTAGAAAACATCTTGACATCATCCTGTTATTTCTTTGAGAATAAAAACATTTCTGCCTTTGCTGTGAACGTGTTCATCTTTAGACATCTCTGCCAGAAAAAGAGTTCATCTCCCCGTTTGTTCAGCCTGAAACATTCACCTTTACCCATGTAAGGGACTTGGAAATCCGGAAGCTATGATAAGGGACAGAGCCTACTAATGCAGAAACATTCAGCTACTCTCAGCAGGAAATATCTTGTCAATACTGGCAATAAGTAATGTGCTAAAGATTTACTGTCAGGTGGCTGTCTTGACCACAGCAGGGTGGAAACTTGCAGCAGGCGGATGGCTGTACATACTTAGGTGACCCGTGTTTACTTTGATGAATGTGTGTAGTATCCTTGGTCTGGATTATTACACTCAATTGAGGGGAGGCTGTAGTAACTGATAAACCCAAAAAAAATGCTTTCCACCATTAACAGAGAAAATAACAGCCAAATAATTGGACATAGGAGGCATCTGCACTGTTATTTTCATTTTTCTCTCAGGTTTCTAGCAGAGTGCTCTGCATTGAACTGAAAGGGTTTCAGTTACGCTGTTCGCAGTAGAAAAAAAGTTGAACAGAATGATTACTGTGATCTTGTATTTATTTTTATTAATTAAAATTTGTGTCATTCATTTTGGGATTGTGCAGTTATTAATTTATTTTTCTACAGGGAGAAATTACATCAGTTTTCTTATGTAATGTTTTTGAACAACTTTTAAATGTACTGGGAGAAAATATGCTTGTCTTTCACAGCTTGTCTGAAATTGGAAATTTGCCTATTTTAAAGTGCACTAACACAGGCTGCGAGTTAGTAATCATAGAATCATAGAATATTTTGTGTTAGAGGTCACCTTTAAAGGCTATGTAGTGCAACACCCCTACAATGAGCAGGGGCATTTTAAAATAGATCAAATTGCTCAGAACTCCATCCAACCTGACCTTGAATGTTTCCAGGGAAAAGACACCTTCAAATAGATCAGGTTGCTCAGAGCCCCATTCAATCAAACCTTGAATGTTTCCAGAGACAGGGCACCCACCAGCTCTTTGCACAACCTGTTCCAGTGTCTCATCACTCCATAGTGGAAAATCTTTTCCTTGTATCTAACATAGATCTACCCTCTTTCCATTTGAAGCCATTCCCCCTTGTCCAATCACTATATACCCCAGTAAAAGTCTGTGAAGCTCTTTTGTAGGGTCCCTTTCTAGGCTCTTATGTAGGCTCCTTCCTGTACTAGAAGGTTGCTACCTTTCCCCAGTGGCTTCTCTTCTCCAGGCTAAACAACACCAACTGTCCCAGGCTGTTCTAATAGCAGAGGTGCTCCAGCCTTCTGATCATCTTGGTGGCCTCCTCTGGATTTCAACACATCCCTGTCCTTCTTATATTCTGCATTCCAGGTGGAGTCTCATCAGAGTGGAGAAAAAGGGCAGTGTCTAAACACTGACTTTTTTCACAGAAAGGACTATTATGTCCAACTTATTTTTTCAAATCCAGAGAAACTACAGAAATATGGAAGACTCCCACTGCTGCACTCCTAAGTAAATACTTTTGTTTATAAATCCACGCTGACTACTTCTTGCATTTCCAATCACCTTCTTGTATTTCCAATCACCTTCTTGTATTTCCCCTGTGCGTAAATGCTTTCTAGAAGGATTAGTTGATCCACCTCCTTCCCAGGGATTGAGGCATGGCTGACTTGCCTGTAGCTGCCTGTATCTTTCTTCTTACACTTAACAGACTCTTGCAAGCTAGGCCAATGGAATGGAGGTGTTGGGGCTTTGACTTTTATCCGTAAAGGATAATTCTTAGAATTTGACAGTGTCAATATAAACTTTTCCATTAATTGAAAATATGCCTCGGTGCTAGTTACTGTTTTGTCATTTAGAGCACTGGGGGGCTAAATCTTCACTTTGCTAAAAAAGGTACCTAAAGAAAAACCAATAAATTTCTATCTTCACTCCATTCTGCTAGGCACAACACTATTTTTGGGCAATAGAACAGCCATTTTACAGGCATCTTCTGGGCGGTTACCTTAGTGTCCTGAGTTTCAAAGTGCCTCCAAGCTGCCCTGAGCACCAGCAAGTTTTTCTGAAAGCCCTAAAACAATGTGGTACACCAAGGGACAGTTTTAATAATTCCTTCTTATTGATATATGGTTATGTGAGTTCCTATGTCCTCTAAGATAGCTATGACCCCCCTGCATTTCTGACCTGCATCTGTCACTATTTTAATAACAAAGTCCATGTCAGTGGCTGCTCCTAATCAAAAGGTGCATGTAAAGAAAATCCCGTATCCCAAATTACATGATTTTCACATTTTAATTGTGTCCATTTTGCTAACCATTTTTACAAACCTAGATTTCTTTCAAACTGGGAGGGTTCAAACAAGGTTTGGATGAAGGTATTTTGCACTAAGTGTAAAACCCAGGAAAAAATCAGTGTGATCTTTATTATGGTTTTACAAAGTAATGGCTAATATTGCTCATGTTATAAACAGGAAGACATTAATAATCTTGATATTTCAGGGTCAAAATTAGGTTATACTTCACAGTATGTGTGTTTCAGTTCCTTCTCTGTCTGAGGTACTTTAAAACAGAATGAATCCCAGGTCTTGACCCATCCTTGAATAACTGGATTCCTGCAGGGATTGTAGAAGAGATCTATTATCCACCTGCTTACACAGATTGAAGACCACGGCTTCAGAATGCTGAAAGAAATCTTCAAGATTGTTTTATCTCAGAATATTTAAATATGCTTTTAAAAATGTCTTTCTGATATTGTAAATGAATGAACAAGTGAGAGAAACTTGCTTTTCAGTAAATAACAAGGGTACGATAGGCATTTTCTGACAGCATGAACCAAAGCACAGACCACTTTTCATGACCATCATGCACTTCAAGCACTAATTCATGCTGTTGTCTGGGCAGCATGCCACATGCCATATGCATTCTAGATGTGGTACATGTAGGACATTTTCTGGAAATAGAGTATCATGTCATTCTTCTTCACTAAAATGTGTAAAGATCTAGAGTTTGATTTTGAAGGGTTTTTCTTCTGCAATAGATTGTGATTTTCTTGTCCCATTTTTTCATATAAACTTTTTGGAAATAAAAGAAGTATTTCATAGGCATTATAAATTAAACTATTACTGGAATACAGAGAGCTAATAGCACTGGATCTGTCTCGAGGTATGTGGAAAACCTTTGCAGTGTCAGTTAGATGTTAGTTTTCTTTTTTAATTGAGATCATTAAACTACTTGAAATGTTGTCTGTGTTCAGCTACGAGGCAAGAGAAATCCTCTTTTCTTCAGCCTTCCTACAAAGACACAAATACTCAATAACAGCAGTAAATAATTCAATTGAACACAGTGTAACCCAGTGTAGTTGCATTAAAAATTGTGAGAACTGATTCAAAGTGGAAAAAAAGGAGTTAATTTAGAGCAGACAAAAGAGGAGACATCCTTCTTTCTATTTTTACCTTCTGGTTGTAAGATAATACATGCCTGTATTCCAAAAGGAGTAGGAGACAAGCAGGGATATTTTGTTCCTTTCTGAAAAGGAGATACAGGAAAAATTGAAAGTAATGGCTTAATCTTAAAATTTGTTTGCAAAAGACTTGGAAAACCAGGAAATGAAACTTCAATTTCTTGTCTTCTTTCTGAACATTGCTATGTTTGCAATACCAGCCAGAGCTGAGGAGAGCTTAATTTCTGAGAAACCAGATAATACTGCTAGCTAAATAGCCACTCAGAAGGTGTGGAGAAATAAATGTGAAGCATTTTTTTTGCCTTTCTATTTTATGGCCACACACAGAAATTCCCATTTTCTGGGTTTTCCTGTTCCTCCCATGTAATTAAGTGCTCAATATGATATTTTTATTTTGATTTAGTTGTCTTCTAGACAATTTCAGACTAACTGTGTTCAAGGCATAAAGAGGTGTAGCCCCTGTGAAGGCAGAGGAGGTCTCAGAGTCACGGTGCTCAGGTGTCTTTCACCACTGTTCGTGCTAGCACAGTGATTGCCAGCAGGCACACCTGGAGAGACATAGCCCTCAGTTAAGCAGGGGGTTAAAAGCAGAGGGAAAACTTAGAAAGGGAATTTATTTGTTCTTGATCTGATAGTGCTATGCTGTGCTGCAGCCAGAAGACTGGAAAGCATGAAGAACTCAGGTATTTGGTGCTTGATGCCAGTATGGCTTCAGGTTTCTGATTGTTCCCTGGTCTGGATGTGTGTGTTGCTGTGCATGCTGCTCTGATTCCTAATGAGGAACTCAGGATCATCACTTTGGAAGAAAATGAAAAGTTAAACTACGCTATTCGTATTTTTGAAGGAATTCTTTTAACTTTGAAGGTGGAACTTCTGTTGCATTCCACTCTGGTAGTGGGAATTTGGACCCAAGTTGTGTAAGTCTTTAAATATTTCAAACTTGAATCTCATGGTTATACAATTATTTAAGAACATAAAATCCTTGTTTCTGCCTCTCCAGTGCTAGGAGGGGCTACCTGGATGAGGGGCTGTGGTTGTCAGTATGTGAGACAGAGACCTTGCCCTGCTCTTTCTTCTGCAGGAGAGAGCCAGTAGTGTGTTGCCCAGACTGTTGGTTCTGCAGCTTGGTAGGCAGCAGCCAAATGCTGCTGTAAAAGATTTAATTGAAGCAGGATAGGAGAAATAAAGGAAATGTGTGCCACAAAGAATCTATTTGGTTACTGAGCAAGGATTTGTGTGGGTGGTTCCAAACTCATGCTCTACTAACCTCTAGACACTGATGCCTCACTTTAGTGAGTAGCTCCCATCAAGGGGATGAATTGCAAAAAACTATAAATAAATATGGTCTAGTGCATGTGTTGATTTAAAAGTCTGTAAGCTTTGCCAAGGAAGAGTTAAAAATATGTTTTCATAGCAGATGTGAAAGGCCATGGTGCCTTTATCTTCAGCAAGGGACCTATGACCTACAAAAGTGTGTAACAAATTTGTATCTCCAGAGTTTTGGTTTTGCTGAGGAAAACAGATCCTTCTAGCCCAGTAGTCACAGAGATAACAGCCCAAATGTGAAACTGAGGTGGACTCATTAACTCCTTGACTTTGTTAATGGCTTGATACAGTATATTTAGGAGTGTGAGTTCTTTCCACCCTGTGTGAGCTGTGATAAATTGTGAATGTGAAGGATTCTTGGTAGCACTGAATGTTCAGTGACTCTCAGCTGAAGGATGGGAAAGGAAAGGGAGCAGGAAGTAAAACAGGGAGTGTTTTGACTTAAGGTGGGAAAGAAAAATGTAGCAATAAGATTCTTCTGCCCCTACTTCACACCTATGGTATAGGTAGGAGTTGGTGAAGAGGATGGTTTAGATATGAGCTTAATTTGGGAAGAAATACACCACACAGTTTTTTATAATTTTTTGGCCAGGAGTGTTATTTAAAACTTATAAAATTGGCAATCCTTAATGAGAGGCGTGCTGCAGGTGTTTTGCTTGTGTGTCAAATGGCTAGAAACCTTGTATGGTAAAGCTAGGGACACAAGACTTGGTGTTTTTAGTTGTGTGCTTGTGATATTCAAGCACACAACTTCTTCCTTCTATGTCCTTTGTGCACAGTTAGAAAAATGATGCTCTAAGCTGTGAGGAAAAAGCAAAGTAAATGGGGAGAGGGTAGGATGAGGACAGAAGGACTTCTGTCTTGCACTTGAGAAGCTGACCTACTAAGGTCCAAGTTTTTCTCCTTAAGTTTTCTTGGTTGCTTTCCTTTTGAAATGCAGAAGATCATAAAGAAGGAAATATCAGCAATATCGCATAAAATACCATCATGCTATAATCCATTTCGGTAAATAAAGTATTTTTATATTTCTTGACATCTCTTCTGATACACAATTCTCTAAGTCAAAAAAGCATGAAGTTACTTCGTGGGAGAATTGGAATGGAAGAAAATGTTTTTGGTCATTCAAATTTTTTTATTGTAACAGTAGCAAAAAAGGACACAAACCTAGTTACAATCAATGTTTAGTACAAACCCTTCCACAAGCTCTTGTATCTGGGGGAATGTGTCTAAAGAGAAAAGCTGTAGGCCTAGAATTGATGCAGTTGGTGGTGATCTGTATCAAATTCAAGATCTGCCTCATTGACTTTTCTGAGTCTGTGCTCACTTTGTTATTGTGCCTAAACTGATTAAAAATGTATAATGAGAAGATTATGAATCTGGACAAGAATAAACCATGCTGGAAGTAGGAAAAACAAAAGAGTGTTTCACTAGAATCATATGAAATATTTCTCTTGGTATTAGTATTTTCTCTAATCCAGGTAATGCTTTTCTATTAATTCATCTTTCTACTACCCATCCTGCTGTGGGTGTGGTTCACTGTCTGTTAAGCTTGCTTGAAAGGCTCTTTGTTTTTTATTTTATTTTATTTCTCCTTCAAATAACAAAATAAACACCTAAAAGAGAAATATACCATAACTTAAGCCTTAAAGCAGAGTTCTCTTTTGTGCTGACAGGAGAATTTAAGTAGTGTCCTTGGATAATTATCAGATTGGAGAGATTTCCAGTCAAATAGAGGGACAGAATAGGAGTTGCAACTTCAGTTGTGCCTGAAGTGAGTGGATCAGGGGAAGTAAAGAGCTTTTTGTGTTGTACTGTCATTAGGAAAACTTCTTCCTGTTTCAGAAGCTCAGTTGAGAATGAAGTTGATCGGTGATGATTATGAAAGTTGTGACTGTGCTTTGTACTTGAATTGGAGATGTCTTCAGGAGGGGACAGCAGCTAAACCATGTCACTGTTTATGCATAAGTGTAGTCTTGAGACTTAGAGAGCCTTCCTAGCAATTNACCAACACAACCAAACCCCCAAACCATGTCACTGTTTATGCATAAGTGTAGTCTTGAGACTTAGAGAGCCTTCCTAGCAATTCAAGGTGAGAGAGTTAGTACCAGTTTACTAATTTGAGTGGTGGGAGAATTGGAATCAGGCAAATTATATAATAAAGGTCTTGGTTTGGGGGTTTGGTTGTGTTGGTGTTTGTTGTTGTTTGTTTGGGGGGTTTGGGTGTGTGTGTGATAACATGAATTTTTTTCTTGTGTTGCTATGTAGAATTTAGATTGCCTACAAATGGACAGCAAAGATACCACTTAAAATACCATGTAAATAGGTATTACTTTTATTTAGAACTTAGCCATAATGGCGCTTCTGAAACAAAACTTCAGATCACTGTAATGGAAATGAATCCCTTTTGGGTTGGTAACAGCTTCACAGCTGGAGAAGGACATCAGAAGAGGGAAAGCACTCTGTGCAGTACTTTCCTCAGAGAGAAACAGATGGAAAATTCATTTGACAGAATATGTGAACTTGCAAGACAGTGAATGAGACTTGACAGCATCAACATGCAGATCTACAGAAGAAAAAGTGTAAGCTACTGTATTTTGAAATAAGAAACTTAGTCTTTTGGCTTTGTTAGTGTTTAATTGAGAGACTAGTTTAATTCAGAGAGATTTTTTACAGCATTTTTCTTGCTAACTTAATGTTAAGGAATTTTCAAAACATTAGAATTTTTTTTTTAAGGAAGGGCCATTTTCATGAGCAAAAGGATACTTTGTTCCTCAGTTACAATATTCATTCTGAGCTTTAAACATAAATTTACTTAACTGAAGAAACATATCTCTTTACTTGACTCAGAGGGATAGTAAAAGTAAAACCAGAAGGGCTTATTTTGTTGTTGTTTTTTTTTTTAATTATTGTTGGGGGTTTTTTTGGTTTTTTTTTTGGTTATGCAGGTTGAGTTACTTTAGGATTTGTCATGTTTTCTTTTTTCTGGCTACAAGAAAAAAGCGTTTCCTGCAGTTTTGTGAGCCTTTTTAAATGAACGTTCATCTCCCTCCTATGAAGTCAGAAAGAGATAAGTGCATGTTAAATTGACTTTCCTAATAAAATGTAATCTTGAAAAAGTGCTATATGGAGGTTAAGGAAACAGTCAAACAAAAACAGCAACAAAAACCCATAAGTTGTCATGGTTCAACTTAACATATTCAAAGATTTCACGTTTGTTAATGGGGGTGTGTTTTGTTGTTTTGTTTTGTTTTATGTGGGTTTTTTTGTGGTTTTTTTTTTTAAACAACAACCAATTTTGTTGTTTTAATACCTAAAATTGATTCTTCAATATGAGGAAAAGCATTTAAGTAAATGAAATGGGATATGCAGGGAGGGGATGGAGTCACCAAC
>VZTN01016450.1:0-26013 GCA_013400515.1 Erpornis zantholeuca
TTTCAAACTAAGACACCATCCTTCTGACTCTTTTTGCATATTAAAGAAATCACTGCAATCACTCTAAACCAATGCAGAAAATAACTAAATAAAGTTCAAGGTTCTCAGTACATAGCTCTTAAAAGCAAAGAGCCACAGGTTTACATGGGAGGTGAGGAACAACAATAAATACAAAAAATCTGAGAAAAGGGCTGCAGTCCTTCACCACCAACTCCAAAATGTTTTGGAGCATGTTACGAGCACTCCAGAATCAAACTGTTAGAAATACAAAATGATACAAATTGTTTAGATGCAATGTTTTCATCAATACTAAAATAAAACTATATAGAAAGTATTATAAAACATCTACTTCCATAGGCACACATAGGTATCTGCTGTCCTCTACTGCACTGGTCTAATTCCCACTTTTTAACCATACAATACAAACATTCAGCACCTCCCAAATATTTAAAAGTCCTAAATATCTGTTACTTCTTTGTTCCCCATCCTTTTCAGATTCCCTAAACTAGACTATCTTACTGACCTCCTAAAATGTAACAATAACTATTTTTTTTATAACATCAACCCTGGGAAATACTAATTATTTGGCAAAGCCTGTAAATTATCCCGAAACTTCTCATCTCTCATTCATTTTGGAATTAGATCTTTCTTGCTAGGTAACTGCTTACTCAGAATCAGGACTGTTATATCTGTTCAACACACTCCTCTGCTCTAACAAAGCTGTCTGGCCTTGTTGGGAGAGCAATGCCACCCAGATAAGTCACCATACCAAGTTACTTTTTCTCATTACTGCTTCAAACGAATGGATCAAATGTTTACACTCCATTTTTCCTGGCACTGTTTGGTGCTTATTTGCACTGTATTCAATAGCCTAATGAAACAGGTCCCAAACTCACAATATCGGTACATACATAACTTTAACTTCCAGCAGTTATCCCTATATCTCCAAGCACCAAGACTAAGGCAAACAAAGTTAAGCCCCAGATAGGTATCAACTGCTCTTCATTTTCAAGTCAGTTACTGCAAGTCTCTGAAGCTCTGACTTTAAGTGCCCTTTTCAAGGGCATCAGTGAGTCTGCACCTCACCCTAGGTAACTTGGGTGCTCTCCTTCCTTCTACTTGCTTGGTTAAACAAAAACTTGCAGATTTTCCAAGCAATTGAGACTTTCTAAATTATTATGTAGTGCCCTGCTAACCAAGTGTGCTTCAGGAAATTACGCATTTGCCATCTAAAACGAGATTAAATTTAAAACCCCCACAGAGAGAGGAATTCATAACAATTTATATATTAGAACTTGCTTTGCTAGATAGTCTTGACCATACCTTTCAAGGATTTAAATAAATCATTCACCAGAGACTTGCCCTGCCCTTTTCTATTTACCAGTGGCAGGAAGGTGTGGCCTGACATAGTATTTACTTGTTTTTTACAGTCCCAAAGGAGATAAACCAAAAGACCACCAAAATTCAGCAAGTAAATGGCATGAACCACTGCAGACTTCAGCACAGACACACCAGTGCATTCAGTCCTTACTGGAGACAGAAGAGACAAAATCACTCGAGGCATCTGGTTCCTTTTCATAACTTAGGAGACATCTCTCAAAACATAGGAATAATCAGGGAAGAGCCTCAATTGCCCACAGGAAGAATGGTAGAAAAGAAAGGTTTGAAGCTGGGTTCTATGAATCTATCCTGTTCTCAGGTTAGGCAACAGTATGAAATGAGCAGCAGTGAAGTTACTTAAAAAAAAAAACAAACTAAACACGGGCAACAACTAGGCAGCCAAACTCAGAAAACTTAGCAGCAGATGGCTCCTACATCTTTGTAACAACTTTTCCACTTCTTTGTGAATAAACTCCAGATGCTCATAATGCCAGTGAAGCTAAAGTTCAAATCCAACCCAATTTAGGTCAGCTTAGAAAGACAGCATCTCACCCACCTCCTCCTCTATTTCATTTGCAGTAGCACTGGGTATGTGATTTCAGCAGAACGGGAGTTATTTTACAAATTATTGATACTGGGAGTCCACCTTTTCTGTCACATTTCCTACATTCTCATTTACACTTCATATATTTCACCCCTTTTAGCTAGCAATTTCATCCTTACCTACTTTTTCAGTATAGAATGCTGATGCTTCTCCCTAAATATTTCTCTAAGGAAATAAATGATATTCTTCATCTTACTGCAGTTCCTGCTTATCTGTCACATGAAAACTCAGAGACAGTCACAAATCAAGTTGAGAGCAGTGTAAGTTTTGGTTTTTTAGAAGTCACCTATGACCAATTTAGTAACAATAGGAAATTACTGGGTTCACTACTCAGAAGTTGCATGGAGCTGTGATCCCAGTGCCTAAAGAGCAGCGATTGCCAAAGGGAAGGTCAGACTTCCAATGTTAAGACTGCAGCAAACCTACAAATATATCTTCAATCTACACTTAGGAACAACATACACGTACACTTGACTTAAGTACCATCATCTCCAGTGACTTTGATTTCTATCAAGACTACATGAAGCTCATTAATACTTCAGATAATAGAGTTGGCAGTGCAGTGTTTTGGTTGAACTGCCGCTATAGCTTTCTATATAGAGGACTCATGATAGCCTCAAAAAGCACAGCCTTTTCAAGAAGCAAAACAAACAAAATCAAAAGTTTCTCCTCCTTTCAACAGTTATTCCTACTGTCTAGGTCTGAAATGACTGGTGGAGACCTTCCAAAGTCCAGCCCCTTGGTACACAGTGCTTCTGAATTCCCAAAGCAAATGAGCATTGTGTTGAATTACTGTCTCTTGGTTAGATCATGTATTTCCCATATCTTAATATCATACTGCAAATAAGAAAAATATTTGCAATTGAGATGGAGCATTAAGTGAATTCCATGACACATTAAATTGTGAGGAAAGGAAAAAGACAGCTCTTGTAGACCTATTTGAGTTAGTGCCAAACAGGAAAGCATGAAGGTAAATCTGAGCTAAGAAACTGCTGGTACTACCACAATCTTCATTTCATCTTTTGCTGTAGATATTATACCATGTCTCTGGATACTATCTTACTACTTCTTTGGAAAACAAGTCTATCAAGTGACAGCATAAGCAAAAGAAGGCAGAGTTATGTTAAAGGAGCACAGCATCTAGTTTTGGTGTCCATGTATTTAATAAGACTCCACAGCATCCTTTTGTTGCTGTGTGTTCTAGAACCTCCTTTTCCCCAGTGTGAATTAGAAGAGTCCCCAGAAGAACATCTAGTTTCTGTTTTCAATATAACAATATCTGTTCTCTCTTGAGGAGACAATCTTCCAATTATTCTACCAAAACACCGTTTTCTTCCTGAATCCCAATGTTACACAAACATTATAGTATTATATTATATTACATTCTATTACATTACATTACATTATATTATACCATATCATACCATATAATACCATATCATACTAGCTTGTTTCATTCAAACCAGTAACAGAGGATGACAAGCAGAGCTTCCCCACAATGGTACCTGCTGAAATAAGTGCTTTGTGTGGTAAGGCACAGTCATGGGATCCAATTTCAGGAGATACAGCAGCAGATTCCAGTTTGAATGGTTCCCCTTAGCCCCAGACTATCCATCATTCCTTTTTTTTCACACCCACAAGGTGCTTCTTGCTTTGATGGCCTGACTGTGCATAGCCATGCAACTAGCCCACTCCTCCATCATGACCCCACCCAGAGCAGCAGCTCTGGGGTAACATGCATAAGGCTTAGCTACTCAGGAAACCTTTGCTGTACAATCAGCCACATCCCATCTTTCCTGGGAGGAAGACTGCAAAGACCTAATCCAACCACAGGACTGCAAACTGGAACCAGCTGCTAGAGGGAACTCAGTAGGTACCAAAACAAGTCAAAAAAACCCCTACGGAGCTGACAACTGCCAACAATCAGTATCTAGAAAATTCTTCCAGGGGGTTTGGATTAAGAGATAAAATTAGAACAGTACCATTTGGTGCAGTAGGTGGTGACCAGACACCGAAGTATTTTGGCAGATATTCCCGCAGCTCCAGAAGAATGCTGTCGCAACAGTCAGAGTCATAAACCTGAAATAAATTAGGGAGAGTTGGAGAGATTATCATTTTAAACCTTCATTTTTGCTGGTGGGGGAGTAAGCAAGCGGCTGCATGGTACTTGGTATCTGGATGGGGCTAAACCATGACAACTTCCAATTGTCCCATAATTATACTTTCTTACAATCTTTGTTTTTGTAAATCTAATGTACTTACATTTAAAAAACATTAAAATTAAAATAAGATTAAGATGATAATTATAATGGTCCAACATAAGTGAGTGGCATCCTTTCTTTCGAATTTTAAAGTGGCAAAGATGCATCGACCGTAAGCACAATTTATGGCTTAACTTGTATAAAAATCTAAACTGTAATTGTTAGCCTCAAAGCCTAGTTATTGAAAGAGGTGTTCTCACAATTGCATTCAAGACTGTATAGGATTACTGCATCATATTACATACCCAAATCTTTTTAATTTATATCAGGTAAAGTACAGAAGCTCAGACTGGATAGCATTTTCTCGTCTTCTCCAAGACAACTCATGTTGTAGCTACATCACACAGACTATGAACCATTCAAATATATTTCTTTTCATTTGCTTTAATGCTTTCATAATTTTTTCCAAGTTCTGCAGGAAAAACAGTAACAGTTTGGAAACAGCAGCTGGCTTATATTCCTGAAGGAACAATTCTTTGCAGTTAAAATGAAGCCTTGGATACCATCTGTTATGGAATTGCATGACTGCTACCAGTTTGTAGCATTGCTAAAAGGGTTTCAAAACCATTCCCTTGCCCAGATTTTCCCTATCCCACCCAGTGATGTAGGATAGACATAGGGGATTGCCTATACCACGCTTCCACATGCTTTGTAGACTGAAAGATCTATAACCAGTACAGGTTACAATGACTGTTATTGCATTTAGGAGCCATCTCATCCCACTCCCCATACAGATCTCCCAGTTGTGCTGCCATCAGAATAGTGTCCTGCCCCTCAGCCCTACCGTGGCCACACAACAGTACTCATGGGTGCTGCACAGTGACAGGGGCATGCTCAGTGTTCTGCTATCACTGCAGTGCAGCCAGAGCCCACTGCAAATTTGGCAGCAAGGCAAAAAAATGTCAGGTGTTAACAGCTCTGCAGACTTGGCTCAGCTCATTGTGTCAGGCCACATTCAACCACAGTGAGGGATATCTGGCAATAGCAGCTACAAAGGGGAGGTATCACAAAATACATGCATGTAGTATTGTAATGTTAATACAACTAGGGAGAAAAAAAATGGACCTGAAGTCCATTGCTATTTTAGAGCATCAAGGCAAGCCTTGGCTATCCTTGCCAGTGCCAGTAACTCAAGACAGCACCTCACGCATCAGAAGTGTTAAAATTAGTTAATGTAAGTTTGTGCTAAGTTTAGGTTTCACTGCAGAAACCTCAAACTAGGTAAACTCAAATCACCAGTGTGCTTCTAACACAGGGACTGCTCCACAGCTAATGCAGGGCTCTCCTAAACTTGCACCATCCACAATTATGACACCCTCACTGTTAGTGGGCAGTGATAAAGAGCATGATACACCCATGCTGACTGTATGCTAACATATTGAATTTGACCCATTCCTTTAACCAGCTCATGGTATAGGCCCCATTTGAAAGATCCTAAGGGAAGGGGCTGAATCCTCAAAGCTCAAACCACACAAATATGTGCACAGTGTATTGCAAGAGTGGTGTACACCCAACACCACACCCTGTGCCACTACCGTTGTTATCTTAAGCATACAGAAATTGCTGGGTGTGTATCTTGCAAGTCACAGTGTCACGTCACAGGGCACTCACTTCTCTTCACATGTCACGGTTTGACAACGACCGCTGAGGATGACTGATAATTGTATGTCTAAGTCCAGTCTCCCTCCATGTTAGCACAAGCAGGTATGCTGGTACATCGTGCTCTAAGACAAAAAGCCCTGCTTGCCCCTGTGATCAGCGTATTTATGCAACATTTTTTCACTGAGCCTCACAGGTTACCAGAAGAAGATAGTGCTTTTTCCAAAAGATTGCAATGTAGCTTGATCTTACTCATTTAAGGAAGCAGAGAAGAAGCTAAGGGTGGAAGAGAGGGAAAGATTAGCAGCAGGCAGATGCTGAGGCACAGACTTGATCACTGCTCTCTTTGGTAACAGTTCAGTGTTCCCCATTGCACACAAGCAGTTTCTTGGCCAGCACTCCAAGCACTAACTGGTGCCATTACTTCATGCTGTCTACAAGTAGTACAAACCCAATTTTTGTTTACTGTGGTAGTTATGATCATAGCACCTTATATCCAAGGCAGGGCATCCCACTGCCCCCAGCACTAATGCTCTTTTCCCAGATAAGTTTGAGCAGCAATCATCATGCCTTTACATTGGAGCAAGTGCATGTATTTAGGTAAGGACCAAGAGGAGAGTGATGGAAACCAAAAGTGCAGCAGACAACGAGAAGAAGCACTGAATGCAACTGAAAAAATGAGCTAACATAACTCATTTGTGAGGATTCAGGGTGTCACCACAGAGGATGCCTTTCGTTGGTGTGGGGCCCTGGGAGAAACGGGCGTACCAAGTCTGGCAGTGGGTGAAACAAAGAGCAGGAGACAAGACAAAGAGCAAGGAGTCAAAAAATAGGATAGTTAGCAAGAGATTAGGTGAAGAGATTGTAATCTGTAGCCGGTGGAGATGCAAAAGATGTAACCCTAGAAGCTGAAGTTTGTAGCTGCTGAACTGTTAGTTTGGAATAGTATATTAGAATGTGCCTTGTACAATAAAAGTGGCTTTGCATGCACCCAGCGAAGTCCATGTTTCAATCACTGACACTCATTTACTTAATTTATTAGCAAAAGATTCTGCGAAAATGAAATGTCAGGAGACCACTTCTGTTTTTTTAAGGGAGACAGGACCCTTGACTTACTTTTTATCACCAATATTAGGCAATTAAACTTTGCAACTTAGCAAGTAATGAGTATGCTCCTGTGTATTTCAAACATCAAGATACAACAAAGATGCTCAGATAATTTATAATGGGGTGTAATAGCCCAAAAATAGGCCAAATGGGGAAAAGAGCTCCAGAAGTAGTATCTTCCAAGTAGTCTATTCCTCAATACCCTGACATAAGACAATTTAAATGGCAACAGAACTCTCAAAAATGAATTTTTCAGTATCACTACTTCAACATAACAGAACTAACTGCATTACTTCTGTCTCTCAAGAAGCTATCTTGCTCTCAGAACTAGTAAGAAACCCCCCTCATAAGTCTGACATAACATATACAAATCACTTATTTGACCTTCATACAGACCTCAATCGTAGCCTGTAATATATATGCATGTCAAACAAGAATAAACACTCAATTAATAAAAGATCAGAGGAAGTCAGTTGGTATGGGCAAACCAACAAAACCAGACATTTCAGGAATTATGATCATTCTTATGCAGGACAGAACCACTTCTGCTCAATAGAACAGGGCCTCATAAGCAATTCACACATCATGGGCATTTCTTCTCATGTCATACAATCTGGTAGCAAGGCACAGAATACCAAATACAAATGTAAACATGACAAAACCACCCCTGAAACTACACAAGGAATATACCATGCACCTTATGTCCCAAAAGGTATTGCTACCAATACTGCTGGAATATGCATGAAAAATGCAGGTTATCACTTACCTCAGAAAAACCTTAAAAAAAAATCCATTAGATTTTTACTTACATCAGCAATATTCCAATTTTATTTCAAGAAACAGTGCTGTGGGTTTTTTTTTAATGTAACAATGGAGGTCCATTTCTCCAGCATACACTGACACATACAAGCAATTTCTGCATTACCATATATAACATCTTTATCCAATAAATCAAGAAATGCAAAACAGCTCTACGTCAGCTCAGCCTGGGGAGTTATCCCTTCTACACATCACCGGCTACATTCTTACAGCAGCACAGACTGGAGACATAAAATGTCTCCACAAAAGCAAGTAAAGAGGCCGCTGACATTTGGAGGGCTCACAACATGACCATTACAAATTACAGCCATGAACTCATAGGAGGAATATGCTCCAGGTATATTCTGTGGCAGCTCAGATAGTCTAATAGACACCATGAAGTCATAATTTCCAGTCATGCAGGACTTTTTAATTCCAAGGAGAATCTACCATCCCTAGGTTTTTTATCCAAAGTACACTCTGTGGATTCTTGTAACAGATTCATCTGTTTTTAATGCGAACAGGGGCTGCTTAGGACAATCAGAATGTTCTTTTCCTTATTTAAAACATGACATTTAGGAGTATTTTTCTGAAGACTAGCCGATAACATGAATGACAGAGGGAGGGTAAAACAAGTAAAATTTCAACAGCAAACTAGTTCTGGCAGTACAAACCTGTCTTCAAAACACCATTTCAACAGAAAAGTAATCTATAAAGAATCTTCTGAAGTACATTCAAGAGTTACTTTAAAAGAACATGTATTTTAAAGCTATTGGAGTAGGAAACTTTAAATGTCAGACTAGGTATATCAGTCTGAAGCATCACCTTTCTTTGTTGCCAGCTATCAAAAACTGTCCCTAAAGGCAGTAGCACTACAGCCTGCAGAGTCTCAGGATAAACAGCCAGCTGCCAACATCAAGCAGAGAATTCAGTTTCCAGTATGGGATTTGAGACTTTTTTGGAAAAGTTAATGCAGCTAAGTCATGCACTTGAATTAGCAAATGCAAGATTTACAGATGATAGTGCAACCTTAATTCCCTCTTCTGTTGGTATATCATCATATCATTTAATTACCTGAGCACACACTGCATTTTCCTCCAGACTCTTACATGAGCCAGTTACACCAGGCAAGTGCAAGGGTCAAAAAACTGAGGTTGAAACAGCAGCTGTGATTTTAGCAATTCATATCTGTTTGGCTCCACAACTCAGACAGCCCTAGCTTTTTTTCTGAAGTAGTACCATCATGGTTTGACTTGTATGTCCACAGAACTTGTTCCCACAAAAATGACTGCCATTGAGCCAGCTCTACTTATATTCAAAATCTCATATCAGAATAACTTCAGAAGTAACATATTTGTAAATGTTGTTACACTATGTTCTGTTATACCAAATTACTTAATTTACTATCTAATATGCAGCTGTTTTAATGAGATAGCAATCATTTTCACTGACAATACCTACAGAAAGAAAGAATGTTTAAAACAAATGAGGATCTATTCCCACAATGTGATCACATAAATAGATTTTTAATTAAAGATTGCACAGACTGTTGACAAAGTCAAAAGTCTTTCAGGAGTCAAGAAAACATCCACATTATAGTAAGGGGTTGCCCATCTTACCTTCCAAAAAATGAAGGCTGTGAAAACAAGCCTCAAAAATCTCCCAAATAAATACTTATTTGGTCATGTGAATCAACAAGTCATTCTCTAAGAACAGCAAAAAACCAGCAGATTTCATTTCATCCACTTTCACATTTTGCATAGCCCAGTTTAGGGTTGACCATAGGAACATTTGAAGCCCCAGGCACAGAAACATTTTTAAAAGAGACAAAGCAAACCCTAACACATCTTGGAGGGTGTGATAGAGCTTCAAAACTTCAGCAGCCAAGAGAAGCACCCAAAAGGCTACAGTCAGGCACAGCCACCAGAAGCAACACTAAACAAATACCACAGAGTAGCTGCAATTAAGAGCCACAGACATCATCTGCAGCAAGTTGCTCCAAAATGGTCAGAGCTAAGTTGGGTAGAGACAGATCCTCCAGTCCATCCCCTCTTTCTTTCCAATAACCACTTACTACAGAGGCAAGGCAGTAAAGGACTTTGAAATACATAAGCAGGCATTTGCCATAGTCCATCATAAGTAAAAAACAGCTCACAAGAAGCAAACTCCCATCTAATCTTTCATCCCACATTCCTGGGTAACTAAAGATTAACAACAAACCAAGTTTAAGTTGCTTACTTTACCCACACTTCTCTACAATTTCTGCAAGTCACCCCACTGTGCATGGAGCAGGGTAGTGGGTGTAAGAGCCTTCTTTGTCAAAACTGCAAAATTAGAGATCATGTTGCATCACCAATCTCTTTCCATAGAACTGAGCTTTCTCTTGCCCTTCAGCCTCTCCTGTGTTCTCAACTCACTAGCACAGCCAGGTATTATGTTCAGCTTGAACAGCATAGGAGCTAGAGTCTTCAATGAACTTGAGAGCACTCTGAAGTAAAAGACAATTCTTAAAGATATTCAGGAAAACGTAGAGGTTGTTACCATCACAAATACCTATTAAGCAGCTTCTTAAATAGGTTATGAGACTCTTAGGTGAATAGTCAAAAAATACATAGCAAATTGTAGATGAAGGTCTCTACTCCACAATCTAATCAGAATTCAGTTCAGTAATGTCGATGTGCATGTACAACAAACTGGAGCAGAATTCACATTAGGTACTCTCCACTAGAGGCCAAAAAAAAAAGAGAACACAGACTAAACAATGGTCAAGACATACTACCATTGGTCACCTGATAAGGAACCCTCAGTTTTAACACAATAAATACTTCTCCCATTCTTATTTTTGACTTCTTTGACAACACACCCAACAGAGCTGAAGAGATACTAACCTGAAGTTACCCACTGCAAATTCAAGCTACCAGCAGGCAGGGAGATCCAGCGAATTTCAAAGCAGAAAAGTCAAGTACTATTCCCTTGCAGAAGTACAGTACAACCAGTTTTCTCATCTATCTTCACAAGTACTGTGCCAAAAGGCAGGCCTGTTACTTCAATGAACTATGTGCTGCAACATGAATACTGCTTGGGATTTTGAGGGAAGACACAGACCTGGTCAGAAACCACCACCACATCCAGGCTCAGTGGGCCAAAGCCAGCAGCCAGAGTGTTTTAATACAAACTCTCTGCCCCAAGAGTAATTTTTTTTTAAGCAGCTCCAACTATTCAAGCTTAAATTACCACTGGAATTACTTTAAGTGGAATGGCAGAATAATACAACAAAAGGGAAAAGAGTCTAGTATGGCTGTCCCACTTTCTGGGAACATTCAGTCTTATGCTCTTTTTTTTTCTCCCAGAAAGCAATCTGGTCTCAGCTGAATATTTACAGAGGAGTGGGAGAGAACCAGAGTTGGGAAGAATCCTGAAGCAATTACACTTAAATAAACAGAATTTCATTTTCCATTTCAAAGAGAGAGAAACAGGAACCAAGTCCTGACAGACATATGTTGGCTTGTTTTTCCTAGGACTGTGAGAGGCAGCCCACAGAAAGAATGTACTGCAGCAACCACCACGCTGGTACAGACTGATGGCAGGTCCAGTCACTCAGAAACAGCAGTACTCAGACACATTTCCATACCCTCCCCTGCAGGGGTGACAGCATACAGCTGGTCCCACAGCCTCCTCAGTACCTTAAGCTGGCTCACTGCCCTTGTGCCAGGCCATGGCACTCCATTTTAACTGCCATTTATAGAATCACAGGATGTTAAGGGTTGGAAGGAACCTAAAAGATCATCTAGTCCCAAATCCCTGGCCATAGGCAGGGACACCTTTCACTTCGATCAGGTTGCTCAAGACCTTGTTCAACATCTCTTTGAATGCTGCCAGGTTTGGGAAACCTATAACCTCCCTGGGCAACCTGTTCCAGTATTTCACCACCCTGACAGTCAAGAATGTTTTCCTAATATGCAGCCTAAATTTCCCCTCTTTCGATTTGTACCAATTACTACTTGTCCTGTAACTCCTGTTCCTGATGCAGTGGCCCTCTCCAGTTACATAGAGGTCCCTTGAGATATTGGAAGGAGCTGTGAGGTCTCCATACAATCTTGTCTCCTCCAGGCTGAACAGCCCCAACTCTCTTAACCTGTCTTCATAGGAGAGGTGCTCCAGTCCCCTCAGCAACTTCATGGCCTTCTCTGGACCTGCTTCAACAGTTCCAGGTTCTTCTTAGGTTGTGGACACCAGAACTTTGTGCAGCACTTCAGCTGGGGTCTCATGAGAGCAAAGTAGTGGGGAAGAATCCCCTCCCTCAATCTGCTGGCCACACTCCTTTGGATGCAATCCAGGATTCCATTTGCTTTCTAGAAGCACTCACTGCCAGCTCATGGTGAGTTTTTTAATAACCATTACCTCTAAGTCCTTCTCCCAGGGCTGCTCTCAACCCCTCCTCCGTCCAAGCTGTCGGTGTTGCCCTGACCCAGGTGCAGGACCCCTGTACTTCTCTCTGTTGAGCTCCATGACATTTCCATTGGCCCATTTCTCAAGCCTATCAAGGCTCCCCAGGATGGCCTCCCTTCCCTCCAGTGCGTGCGTCATCAGTGACAATATCCTCATATTACAAGCCTGTATGGGTTTTTTTAATCTGGAAACTAGAATTCTTTTTGGAGACTGAATTTATTTTGTTTTTCTTTCAAGTAGGCAACCTACGGTTTCTTCAATCTCATTCTGGCAGCTCACCAACCATATCTTACTTTTAAAGGAACTCATAATGAAGACAGTATTTTCTGTATAACACCAACACGTATTGGTAAGTTGATCCATATTCTGAAACATTCATAACAGAAGTCTAAATAGTATTTGATCCAGTCTGAAAAAGCACTTGCATGACCCTCTAGCAGAACAGGAACACTGTGCAGTGTCTTAATTCAATTTAACATACCTATGCACTTTACAACTATGCATTTTCACTTTATTTTCAATCAGACCTACTCTTGGTAAGGAATCTTCCTCAAAATCAGGTTGCTAAGAGAATTGGATTCTTTTCCTGCTTATTTGCATGTCATAGACTGTAGACTACTCAGTCTGTTACCAACTCCACCCAGTAGTTCCACAATTTCATCAAATTGCAATAATGGCTTTTTACCGTCTCCCTTTTTAAATGGTTTCTTAGATTTATTAAAGCAGGTTGAAGTTTATTCTGTGACACACAATCCTCAAAGAGCATGGGAAAGAGATGCTCACCAGACCCTTCTGGGGTTAACTTTCTGTTGTGTGTGTGTGGAGCATTTCTTCTTTTTTTTGCTGCGGAGTGCAAGAACCACAAAAATCTGCCATATTTTCTAAGTCTTACTGTCCAGTCATTTAATAGGGAAGTACAAAAAACATAGAGCAGCAATATGAACTCAGCAGATTCTTACAGCTACACCTCATCCTTCATCACTCTTAGACAACTCCTCATGTGAAAAAAGATCTGAATACCAGCTGCCAGTATCTCACAACTTTGTCAAAAAGCCATTTTCTTCTCATTAGGCAACAATTACTGTGTGTCCTTCCTTTTATTACATCTGCCCAGGCTCATGATTTAGGACAATTTCACATGCTGGTTTGCTCATTTCCCCAGCAAAACAGGATCCCTTCTAGACAGTTCCTCAGCAGGAGTAATGATGCTGAGAGCAGGAATTAACTGCATCAGAACACTGCCTGCTGTGTTTGCCAACAGGTAATTTGTACACTTCAGTACTAGAATCCCTGCTGTCAATGCGGCAGATCCAGATGTATCAGAATGAGGCACAGCCAAAGACCCTTTTGAGCTACAGCTCTAAATGCAGCAGTAATGAAAGGCATAGGCAAGGCATTGCATCTCAAAAGTAAGATGTTAAGAAAACCATGCATTCTATATTTTTGTCCATACAAGACTGAAAATTGAAACGTTAGCTGGAGACATGATCACAGGATAAGGATATTTTAGTACACAACAGCAGCATGGTGGCCATCATCCACTCCTTTTTCAGCCAAGGATAATCATCTAAATCAAGAGTATAAAAGCATTTAACTGAGCTTACAAAATAGGATAACTTATTCTGAAACAAGACATACTTTGCCTCCCCAATCCCTTTCCTTTCCTGTCAGTAGCAGAGAACAATTTACGGAATACAGGCTGCCTTATCGTGATTTGTACTACATAGGCTGAAAGGGAGCTGAGCCTTATGAGTCAGTTCCTGCAGTTCTGTGCAAATTCAGGCCAAAACTCAACTGTTGTCTTGATTTTATGCCATGGGAGGCGGGGGAAGTTAACACAAGTCTGCACTGCCTGAAGCTGCTGGAATACTAATTAAAATTAGACACTGCAGAAAAAAAACAAGCATCGAGCAGGAATGAAAAAACACAGCCCAGGAACTGCAGCAGGTTATTGAGAACAAAAATAAAACAGTAAAGAGAAGACTACTGCTAATAGTCCAAATGGGCACAATTCCCAAACATTTCTTCTCTGTAACCACAGAAGCACAAGGAGCTGTAGCTTCAGAAATATTAACATAGCTAACATTAACTAACACATTATCCTCTGGTTACAAACTCAAAGACTGACTGTTAAAAAAGAGACAGCAAAAGTTGCACAAACAATATTATTTCAGGCTGTAAAATGAGCTAGTGAGTTCTTTAGGGAAAGCAAAACTAAGACAGGTCACTGCCCTATGGAAGTTGCATTTCAGTACATCCAGGGAAACTGCAGAACAACTGCATAGGCAACCACAAAACCATTCCTTCCTAACTTTCAAGTGCCTGACTCTCATCTAACCATCGTAAATCTCTTTTACATGCCATAGCTATTTGTGTCTCTTATATCCTGGCTTTGTTTTTAGGACATGTAACAAGAGTGAAAAACATTTTCTGCTATCTCCTGTGGTAACAGTTTCCTTGCATTCAGATTTGATGTCAGCAGGACTCAAACCTGAACTCTGACTACTGCTACAGCAGTTAACAGTGCCTTCACTAACTGGGCACAGGTGGAAGATTCGTTAACCTGAAGAGGCAGGTGATTAGCTGAATTATCTTTCCACGGTGCTGTGTGGGGTCAATCAGCTCCCTTGGTTCACAAACATTGGCCAGAGGTAGGAGTTTACCAGAGCTGAGCTGAGAGTGGGAGAATTCTGTGCACCTTTTCATTACAGCTCCCCAAAAATCACCCTTACACCTGGGACAGGAATATCCTAAGAATTTAGGTAGGACATGCATTACAATAGCCTTGCAAACCTTATACCATTGCAGCTATGTTATTTGGAGCCATGACATGGCAACACCACTAGAAACAGCTATGACAATTCTGATGTACAGCAAACAGGGAAAAAAAAAAAAAAAAAAAGGTATCCACTGAAGCTGTCCATGCTACAGGAGTTTTCCCAGGACAGTTTTCGGCAGGGAGCAGGAGGAGGGAAGGTGTACTACATATGCCCAAGTATCACACAGTCACTGCAGCAAAACTGAAGTTCAATTCAAATAAAAGTTTACAGGAACATTTACTGATCTGTTAAGCATAAAATCCCAGTTTATTAGCTGCTACATTAGCAAACTTTAAAATTCAGTAGGCCATGCTCAAAACAATTACATACAGTAACAGGTTTACAACCACACTAGTAAATGCCAAGTTCAGATGTGAAAGAGTAGCCATTTCAAAACAGTTCAGCAACCTTCTCTTCGTTCTGCTCAACATTAAGAAACACTCCGTCTCTTCATGCTTAACACACAGCTTGTAGGAAACCACAGTCGCAAAGATAATAACTGTAAATTCTCTCCAGTTCTCATAGAATCACAGAATGGTTTGGGTTGGAAGATACCTTAAAGACCATCTTGTTCCATCCCCCTGCCATGGGCAGGGACACCTTCCACTATCCCAGATTGCTCCAAGCCCTGTCCAACCCTGCCTTGAAAACTTACAGAGATGGGGCAGTCACAGCTGCTCTGGGCAACCTGTGCCAGTGCCACAGCACCCTCACAGGGAACCAATACCTCATCTAACCCTGCCCTCTAATCCCACCTTGTCCTGTCCCTCAAGGCCCTTTTCCAAAGTCCCTCTCCAGGCTCTCTTGGAGGCCCTCTAGGAACTGGAAGGGGATGCAAGTTCTCCCCAGAGCCTTCTTTTCTCCAGGCTGAAAAACCCCAATTCTCCCAGCCGATGTGCAGAGATGCTCCAGCCTTCTCATCACCTTGGAGGCCTCCTCTGGACTCACTCGAAGAGGTCGATGTCCTTCCTGTGCTGTGCACCCCAGAGCTGGAGGCAGCTCTGGAGATGGGGCCTCACCTGAACCTGGCAGACTCCCCTCCTTGCAGCCCAATCTCTCTCTCCTTTAGTGCTCACAAAAGCAGCTGCCCTATTTAAGGCCTGACATTCCAGCATTCTCCCTCTCTACAGGACAACAGTTGTTGCAGTGCTACATTCTTGACATGACAAACTAAGGAAAGCCCTGTGCTGGAGAACTCTGAAATGCAAAGACAGACCTATGTTAGCACAGAATGCTCTGAGGTACAGTCTGGCATGGCTGAGAGAGGAGCTCCACACACAGCTAAGCAGCGGGTTACCTCATAGAGTGCCTTGCATTAACCTTTTCAAAGGACGCTATTCTCACATTTTTCAACTCAGCTGGCACAACAGATCACAGTAGTGGGGCTGATAGGTTTCCTCCTTCTCTCAACACTGCTGAACTAAATCTGACCATTTCAGCACAGATAAATGAGCCCTGACACAGAACAGGCTGAAGCCAAATCCCAAAACACGCTGAGAAGCAGGCCACTGCTGGTGGATTTCTCAGCATACTTGCATAGGCAGCCTACATAACCTCACACTGCCATTTACCAATCTAGTCTCATTAATTGAAAAGACTACATTTCCAAACAACATTATTTCCTTGTTCCCACACCAGTGTATACTGCTCCCTCTCAAAACCCCTTTGAAAATAGTCCTTCGGAGTACCTCCACCTACATGTTCTCACAGAGCACTGCCACTACAGAGAAACAACAGATCAGCAGTGTAGATAGCCCTTAAATAAACACCACCCTTATACTTCAATTAGTTTCATTCTCTTCCTGCTCATACCTATTGAAAACAAAGTATTTTGTAGCTATTCAAGGTTAAAAAAAGTCATATTTTTTCACACAGATAAGGGAATGAAAATATCTAGTAAAACACTCCATGGTTATGCTTCATGCTCAGTAGAAAATAAGCCATCAATAACAAGGGAAAATTCATGTGGTGATTCACTGATACAGACTTTTACCTCTGTCATGTTCACACATCAAGCTGCAAGCAAATCCAGTCGTTTCAGAAGAAAAGACTTTCTTGCTTCAAGCAGAAGATATTATCTACCTGGTATCACATTAAATATATCAGAGTTCTAGTCAAACTTGTCTCTTAATGCCTCATTATCTTCTATCATGACACATTCCCTGCAGCCTTCAGCTCACTAAGCTGAAGCACTAGGACTGCACACTGAAATACCACTTCCTGGTTCTTGGAAGACACTTCTGCTTCACATCTGCAATAGCTGCTCTCCAGCTGATTCATGCAGCTGAAACTGAGACATGCTCATCTTCTCAATACCATAAACTAGAGAGCTTCTCAGTTACTTCTCATGAGGAGGTGTGCTGGTCCAGAATGAAAGATAACCCCCTTATTTCTGACCGAGGTACTGAGGCATTAATTTTCATTCATGCTAGCATAAGGTGGGATGCAAAGGGAGCAATAACTCAACTACCTACAGACAAAATAGTTCTAAGCACATATGAAAAAACAGGAGCATAAATTAAAAAAATTTAAAAGTCATAATTAATCCACATATACTAACAGACAACCTTCTGCTTTGGTCTTACTAACCAACCTGCTGTTTTTCCCTGACAAAGTGAGATCTTGGGACTCATTAGTCTTATTTCACTTGTTTCATTTCTGCACTGTTTCTCACCATCTCCTGTACCTGGGCCACCTTTCAAACAACTCTCTGTCTCAAGGAGTGGTTAGATTCTCCTTCTCTCAATCTCTGGAGGCTCATCAAGGTGATGTCTCTGATTATAGCCCACAAGATGGGTTGAATTCAGTCACCAAAGCAGGGCAGCCTTGTTGTTGTTCCCATTGCTTGTCACCTTAGTCACCTAAACTGTCAGAAGACTACCAAGATAAGTAAGTTTTGCCATCTTTTAAATTGTCAAATCAGTTCATAAATGTCCAAAAGGTACCATCATGGCACACGGTCTATGAAAGGAATGGGAAGAAAGGTATTTCGCTTTTGGCAGCAATGAGCTATTGGATTAGCACAAGCTGCACGTGAAACTGTACCTTACCCAGAACCTCCCAACCCAGAGCAATCATCATCCTATAACAATATGTTTCGACATCTATAGCCCACATCACACAGTTCTTGCCTGAGAGCAAACATGATAGCAGTTAATCATTGAAAAGCAACAAATCCCCAAGACCTTTATCTCCTGTACTTTCCCCTACACAACACAGATGTATTTGGTCTCCTTCCCTTCTCCCACAAAAAGGCCTTCTAGTCTGCACACAACTAATCATGTCTACACTCTTCCCTCTTATTTTTCATGAATTGCCCAACCCCCTTCCAAGATGGCTTATAACCAAAAAAATTCAGTGTTGGAAGCAACCCAGCAAGACCTTAGAAGACAGAAGAGAAGCTTACTTTTCAAGTTACTAGCATTGAGACCTGCCTTCTTCACAGCGCAGTAATAAGCATTCTAACACAAACACCCCCTTCCCAAAGACTGTGCCCAGGGTCTTGCTCACAGCTTGTCATGTGAGTGTAAACTTAAACAGGCAAATATAAAGTCTCTAATGTGAAGAGCTAGTGTCCAAGCAGCGTTTGAACTTACCCCTCTTACCTGCTGACTTTAGGCAGGGACAGCATGTTACTGTCTCTGCCTCAGGATTTCACAGCACAGTAAGTAGCATGGTGCCCCAAAGGAGTCTGTTAAAGCTTTCTCCTTCTACTCAAGTTACCACTCAGGCTGGACAGCCTATTTCTTGACCTCATCTCAATGAGATGAGAAACTCAGAAAAATATTTACATTTAACTGGCTCCTAATTACTGAAGAGCTGCTGTTTTGTCCCATCATGACAACTATCAAATAGTGCTAGTACACAAAAACACTGTTCCCTTAAAGCACCTTGCTTAGTTCGTGTGTGTGAGACATTTCCACTAAATCTGCAAGGTCTTTTGGTAGCTTAAATAAATACCCTTTTAGGGAAAAAGAAAATAATCAACCAAAATCCAAGCCAAACACCACAACAAGTAGAGGGTCTCAAGACTCCTCTTACACCGAGCATGAGGATTTCTACAGCTCTTCATACCTAATAAGCCACGTAAAGGCATGGCATATCAATCTGACACAGGAAAACCACGTGACAGCCTATACCACAGGCAGGTAAGACAGTACAGGCTCTAGAAACTGTTTACACGAAAGCAACACCTTTCCTGGTCTGCGCTGTTAAAGTTACTGATAAAGCAAACTGAAGATGAGCAACAGGAAAAATACAATAACTGAAGTTAAAACAACTGGAGAGTTTTGATTTTTATTGACGTTTTAGAGGAGCTGAGTTGTAATACAGTAAACAGAGCAATACTTCTAGCAGTAAACCAGACTAGGCAGAAGCATAAAACATGCTAAATTTAGATGTAAGCAATTTTGAGAGACTCAGCTACGTGAGAAGCTTGGGATCAAACATACAACCCCTTAAGCATAGACGCAAGATAAGGCTTTTCAATAAAATTTTAGATGCTGTGAAAATTTGCTGTCCCATGAAAAAATAAGCAGGCTTAAATCCTATGAGTGAAGCAGGTCTGGCATGGGGACCGACACGCAAAGAGCAGAAAATTCTAGAGAGCACACAGATACCATGGCAGGCTATTTAGGTTGCACTTTCCCAACTGCAATGATAAGGATGTTATTCTACAGGAAGCACACCCCTCAGTTCAGGGTGTAAGGCAGCTTCCTCCAGACTATGGGACCCTCACCTTGTTGTAGAACTCTTGCTCCCTGGGACCACGAGGTGGTGGCTGCAACTGCTTCAGGACAGTCCCATCTGGATGCTGCAGTATGCCTAGAAGAGAAGCATTTTCCTTCAGGGCTTAGTTTTAAGAGGTACAGTTTTCTGCCTTTTTTCTTCCAGAAATAGTGACTTCACCATCAAGGACAGCCTTTTGAAAAGCTGCACTGCTTCCACAGGACACACAAGTAGAGACAAAATTGTCAGCTCCTACACATAAACCTTAGCAGAGGTTTGCTTGCATTCCTCTTACTTCTAGCCATTGAAAGACTTCCTGGGTGTAGTTCTGCCCAAGGCCAACACAGTACTGAGATTTGACATTAAAAGTTCCACTCCCAAAAACCCCATCATTAACTAAAAAAGATTACATAGACACTCCCTTTTTAAATAATTCATAAATTGCATTCCAACAATGCCAAGAGGTTAAAGGAGTGCCACATTTAATGCACTTGTCAGTACTAGAACAGAAATAAATGTCCTGTGGATGTACATCTATACTAGTGGCACAGAAAGAGTATGTCTTTTACTACAAGAAGTAGCACCTCAACAGCACTCCGAGCTATCAAGTGCTACTATTTGTACCACCCATAACTGCAGTACAGAATTTTATCTCAGCCATGCAACACCTTCATCAAGCCAGCACAAAAAAACTCTCCAAAATACCCTCATGAAACAGCCTTAATGACTGTCCAGTCACCAATATTTCTGAATACCTGCAGAAGAAATTTAACTGAGTATCCAAGGATACTCAAGAGATGGATGTAGGCAAGAATGGAGAAAAGTAACTGCATTCCTCTGAAATGTCTACTGTGTTGCATCATCAGGTGCAAGGGAAAACCATAAACCCACTCCTGGAAAAGAAATTTTCTCCTAGGACTAATTTCTAGCTTTTCAGACAGTAATTTATTTTGCTTAGAAGGGTAACAAAAATGTCAACTGTATGAAAATATGTCCTATTTTCACCTTACCATGTGAGAAAACAGAAAAGTGAGCCAGGAGCTTTGCATCCCAAAGAGAGTATGCAGTTTTAACAGCAATTGTGTTTTTCACCTCCTAAAAACGATTATCTATGAATAACGGGCTCTGTTGTGCAGTCTTGGAAACCTAAACAAAATCTTTAGAAACAAAGATATTTACTTTTAAACAACCACCAGACTTAGAACAGTTGTTTCAATAGTTGGCTATGCCAAAGAGTTACTTTTAAAATTTGCGTATAACAGCTCTGAAGCCATGTTTCTTGCTTAAAGTTGGATTTTATATACTTTCCAAAACTAGAAAAATATTGCCACACAATATGTGCAGCTGCCACAACATCTTCAAGACACGGCAGCTTGTGTTCCCCTTCCCTGTAGCCTTTTGCACGTGCTGGAAACCACTCTGCAAAGTGCACCAAGTACTTGAATGGCACATGTTCTATATGTGAATTGTTAACAATCACGACATTAAAATATGTTTTGTAATACATGCTCCTCAAAAATCTGCATTTTGGCTTTGATAAGTAGACAATATACAAGGTAGAAGGACTAGGCAAAGATTCCTGGAAGCAGAATCCATACATTATTGGATTGATACATATTACTTGAAGAGTTTAATATAAACTGACATCTTAAGTTGCCTCATTCTCTGCATTCTTGACAGACTACAGGACCTACTGCACTGTCCTGTCCTGTCACTGTGACTGGGGCACGCCTGAAAACCAGAGCCATGTTTCAACATTCACCACAAAGATGTAAACTCCATTACCTTCCCTCTAATCTACAGCAAGAAGCAGAGATACCATCACCTGCAGGTCATACTAATATATGGATGGTGGTCATGGGTTTGTTGTAGGCTTCCTGGGGTTTTTTTAGCACAGACAAGGAATAGTACTGTTCTAATATATGAAAAAGCAACTTAACATTTCTGAAGAATCAACAGAACTATACTGAAAATAAAATCCTGAAGTATTTCACAAACATTTCTCTCTGGCTGTGAATGAAATGAACAAGCAAGTCACTCTGAAGAAGAATGGCCCCTTTAGCTACAGAATCCCACTAATGGCTTGGGGACCCCAAGTACGTTGCAGGTAGACCATCAAACCATAGCCAGGTGCAGGAGGCTCTATAAGGTGGCATATCCCATCAGCTTCTGTCTCTCTCTACCTGCCTATGGAATTAAGACGCAACCCAAAGTCATTACTTACTACATACAAGTTACCTGGGGGAAGCACTACTGCACATAGCATTCAACAAAAGGGCAGTCACAATGCACGGAAGCCTAATGTCTACATGTACATGCAGAAAGGCTGTAAGATGCCTTTCTTTGCAAGGCAGTAACAGTCACAGGGAGCAAAGGGAAAAAGGAAGGTTATTCAGGAGGAGGGGAAAAAAAAAGTTAAAAATACTTTGGATACCTTCGAGTCCTCTGTCTGTTTGTATGTGGGAATGGAAAGGAAAACCAAGTTACAAAAATGAGTGCTGTGAGTACCAGAACAGCTTTGGTCTTCACTTCAGCGTAAGACAGTTTCCAAGATGAGATCATCAACCATGGTGGTACCTCTGCAGAAAAGTCTTGGTCTTGACCATGAAATGCTAGCTCTACCTAACCCACTGGAGTGGCACCCAAAATACAGATGATTACCTGTGCTGTTTGAGCTAACTGAAGTAAAACTGATGTGCCAAAGGTGAAGCTCTCCCTGAAGAGAGCTTTTTTTTGCCTGATCCGACCTCATGCTACAATACACGAACAAGGAACACATACACCTTCACGGATCCAATGCACTTCCATCTACCTTTTATTGCAACATCTGCACCTGTGGCAAGGGACAAGAATTATTTTTCTGTGGAGCAAGACAAGCCACAGACACAGGCTGTAGGTAAGACAAACTCACAGTGCCCTTAGTGCTGTAATTCCACTCACTAATGACTGAAAAGGTTCTTAAGTTCAGCCCTTGGAAGGGGCAGAGAGAATGACTTTTCTGTCGAGATTATCTGCAGCAGGGCACACCATGGATGCAGGCTGCAGATAAGACAAACTCACAGTGCCATTATTGATGCAATTTCATTCACTGATGGCTGACAGGGTTCTGTAATTCAGCCCTTGGCATACTCAGCAGGGGCAGTTCCTACTGCCAGGGTTCAAAGGCAATATGCCAGCAGGTACTCATTATAGCTATTCTCAGAGGGCACACTGCAAGTTGAATGGATGCGTACCTTCAGTCTGGCTGAGAGTCAGGCCCCAAATGCCATGTCCTGGAAAGGCAAGAAATGCCACTTGGCAACATTGACTTGGCCACTTGCTTTGGCCCTGACCACTGCCTATGCTAAAAGGCCCCTTCATCAGAAGGGCCAACACCTTACTCCAACATGGAATTAAAACAGAAATTCAGAGCTCATGGACACATATTTAAAAGTGCTGTATTATCAGGTACTTGTATTATTACAGCACTTACTCACCATTGGTTCAGATTTATCATCAAATAAACAAGCAAATAACTATAGGTTAATAATAATTTGCTGAAGTTTCTGGTGGCCACGGTTTCAGGTGGTGGTCCCGTTAGATAAATCACGTTTTTGACATACGGTCTGAGAGAACCAGCATCCTGTTACCTGAATTCCCACTTTTAAAAAGGTGCCTGATAAAACGAAGCTGAACGGCAGAAGTCCTTCGATTTAAAGGTGCCGGATAACTATCGCGTCCTGACAAGCTAATGCCTACTAGGAAAAGCACCAGAAGAATGAAATTTGGCAGCAGACAACGCTCCATCCACGGCCTGTGCACAGCGGGGAGCTCGACCGGCCTTCCCTTCGGCCTTCTCAGGGAGGCCCCGGTCCCTCGGCACTGTCCCAGGCTCCAACACCGAACTCCCGCGCTGCTGCGGCACCTCCGGCGGACAGGTGCGGACAGAGCCCGGCAGCGGGAGCTCGAGAACGACCGGTGGCGAGTCCTGTCCTCGCCNTATTTCACAAACATTTCTCTCTGGCTGTGAATGAAATGAACAAGCAAGTCACTCTGAAGAAGAATGGCCCCTTTAGCTACAGAATCCCACTAATGGCTTGGGGACCCCAAGTACGTTGCAGGTAGACCATCAAACCATAGCCAGGTGCAGGAGGCTCTATAAGGTGGCATATCCCATCAGCTTCTGTCTCTCTCTACCTGCCTATGGAATTAAGACGCAACCCAAAGTCATTACTTACTACATACAAGTTACCTGGGGGAAGCACTACTGCACATAGCATTCAACAAAAGGGCAGTCACAATGCACGGAAGCCTAATGTCTACATGTACATGCAGAAAGGCTGTAAGATGCCTTTCTTTGCAAGGCAGTAACAGTCACAGGGAGCAAAGGGAAAAAGGAAGGTTATTCAGGAGGAGGGGAAAAAAAAAGTTAAAAATACTTTGGATACCTTCGAGTCCTCTGTCTGTTTGTATGTGGGAATGGAAAGGAAAACCAAGTTACAAAAATGAGTGCTGTGAGTACCAGAACAGCTTTGGTCTTCACTTCAGCGTAAGACAGTTTCCAAGATGAGATCATCAACCATGGTGGTACCTCTGCAGAAAAGTCTTGGTCTTGACCATGAAATGCTAGCTCTACCTAACCCACTGGAGTGGCACCCAAAATACAGATGATTACCTGTGCTGTTTGAGCTAACTGAAGTAAAACTGATGTGCCAAAGGTGAAGCTCTCCCTGAAGAGAGCTTTTTTTTGCCTGATCCGACCTCATGCTACAATACACGAACAAGGAACACATACACCTTCACGGATCCAATGCACTTCCATCTACCTTTTATTGCAACATCTGCACCTGTGGCAAGGGACAAGAATTATTTTTCTGTGGAGCAAGACAAGCCACAGACACAGGCTGTAGGTAAGACAAACTCACAGTGCCCTTAGTGCTGTAATTCCACTCACTAATGACTGAAAAGGTTCTTAAGTTCAGCCCTTGGAAGGGGCAGAGAGAATGACTTTTCTGTCGAGATTATCTGCAGCAGGGCACACCATGGATGCAGGCTGCAGATAAGACAAACTCACAGTGCCATTATTGATGCAATTTCATTCACTGATGGCTGACAGGGTTCTGTAATTCAGCCCTTGGCATACTCAGCAGGGGCAGTTCCTACTGCCAGGGTTCAAAGGCAATATGCCAGCAGGTACTCATTATAGCTATTCTCAGAGGGCACACTGCAAGTTGAATGGATGCGTACCTTCAGTCTGGCTGAGAGTCAGGCCCCAAATGCCATGTCCTGGAAAGGCAAGAAATGCCACTTGGCAACATTGACTTGGCCACTTGCTTTGGCCCTGACCACTGCCTATGCTAAAAGGCCCCTTCATCAGAAGGGCCAACACCTTACTCCAACATGGAATTAAAACAGAAATTCAGAGCTCATGGACACATATTTAAAAGTGCTGTATTATCAGGTACTTGTATTATTACAGCACTTACTCACCATTGGTTCAGATTTATCATCAAATAAACAAGCAAATAACTATAGGTTAATAATAATTTGCTGAAGTTTCTGGTGGCCACGGTTTCAGGTGGTGGTCCCGTTAGATAAATCACGTTTTTGACATACGGTCTGAGAGAACCAGCATCCTGTTACCTGAATTCCCACTTTTAAAAAGGTGCCTGATAAAACGAAGCTGAACGGCAGAAGTCCTTCGATTTAAAGGTGCCGGATAACTATCGCGTCCTGACAAGCTAATGCCTACTAGGAAAAGCACCAGAAGAATGAAATTTGGCAGCAGACAACGCTCCATCCACGGCCTGTGCACAGCGGGGAGCTCGACCGGCCTTCCCTTCGGCCTTCTCAGGGAGGCCCCGGTCCCTCGGCACTGTCCCAGGCTCCAACACCGAACTCCCGCGCTGCTGCGGCACCTCCGGCGGACAGGTGCGGACAGAGCCCGGCAGCGGGAGCTCGAGAACGACCGGTGGCGAGTCCTGTCCTCGCCCCCCAGAGCCGCTCCCGCCTGCACCGACTCTCGCCCCGCCAGCCACAGAGCTGCCCCTTCGGCGGCGACGCGTGAGGGAAATCGAAGCCAACCCCGCCGCGTCACAGTCGGTCTGCGAGAATTCAGATGAACGAAGGGTGGGGTGAGAAGAACCCCCTCACGGGTGACCCGACCAAGCCCGCCGCCCCCTACCCGCGCCCGTCGCCGCTCACCGCCTTTATCCTTGCCGTACATGTGCCCGGCCACCTGGTGCGACAGCGGCACGCACCCGTTCAGCGCCCGCCGCCGGCCGCCTCC
>VZTN01016450.1:26066-175044 GCA_013400515.1 Erpornis zantholeuca
GCTGGGGCAGCGACCGCCACCGCCCCGCCCAGCCCCGCCCCAGGCGCGGCTCCGCCTCCGCCGCTGTGGTAACGGTGGCGATGACGGTAGTGCCGGCGCCGAGTGGGGCGCGGCCCCGGAGAAGTCCTGGACGGGTAACGTCGGTTCAGCGGACGCTGGAGGAGGCAGCAGGGCCCGGCGCAACCGCCTATCCGGCACCGAGCCGCAGAAAGGCCGGGGACCCCAACTCGCGGGCACCCCCGGCCGAGCCACCAGCCCTCGCTCCCCCACGAGAGTCGGAAGACCTGTGCGGTGGCAGGCGGGGGTCGTTCCCCTCCGCTGGTTCTCGGTAACCTCAAATACCCCTGGTTCCTTTTCATGTTTAAATAAAAATATACCGTCACGCCGAGGTTTATTCAATTTCTCTCCAGCAGATCGGAGTGACTGCAAGCAAGATCCAACCGAAGTACGTGAACAATATAAACTTTTGCAGTTGTCAGGGAGCCCTTAAAGCAGCCTGAACCAGAACCTTGCCACTGTCTGTACGTGCTGGTCTTGCATTAGAGACGAGTGCACCTGGCCCAACATCAGATTAAATTGGGTAACGGTTTAATCTCTAAATTGAATTTTACCTCCCCATGGACAGAGGAAGGCTTGCATGGCCCTGCATTCACTCTCAGGACCCCGAAGCTTGGCTATCCATTAACACTTCACTAGGGCACATATCAGCTCTATTTAGCAGCATGTAATTATTGCCTTTTCTTTTTGCTGTTTCTTTCCTTTATAAAATGAGCAGATCTCTGCAAGTATTAGATCTGCACTTTTGCAGTGGTATCTGCCAGTATCAAGTTCTGTTTAACATTAGTAGGACACAGAAATTGGAAGAAAAGGCCAGACATGGGAAAATGAATTTTAGAATATATAGGGTTTTTTCCCAGGCTTTCTAAAATGGCCTGATGCATATTCAAGAATTGACTGACATCAGAAGAACTACAATATGGTGAGCTTGGCTATTTACCACCTCTTCCCCATCCCATAGACAGGAGATGTGGAGATATGGGAGGTGGTTGGGAGAAGTGGTGGCAATTTAATGAATTTACTGGGGAAATTAAAGTATCAAAGGAGCAGGAATGTCCCTGCAGGAATGCAGGGAAAAATTAAGACTTGAAGAGTGAGAGAAAGAAGCAAAACATATAAATCTATTGAAACTGAGTTTCTTAATTCATTGTTCATAGAACAGTTTGTTTTACACTCTTAATTGGGTAAGGTGGTGCAGAGAGGCATTATAACTCAGTAAGATCCTTTCTGAAGTAACAAGGCTGAGCAGAAAACATTTTTCCCTCCTAAATATCCCCTTCTCATCAGTCATTAGTGTCCAGCCCTAAAGATAAGAAGCCAGATGAGTGCAAAAGTAAGCTCCTATCTTCAGATACCCAATGATGAATTTTCCCAGGGGGGTGCTGGCACGGGAGAGAAATACCACAGATTGCCCAACCCTTGCACAAGAATTAGTGAGGAGTACAGTGAAAAAAAAAGCACAAGTGTATGTGTCTGGCAGAGAGAAGGCTCCCAGTCTTGACAGCAGCAGCTGCTGCAAGGTTTGGATGCCAACCTGAGCCTTGCAGAAAGATATTTCCCTCTGGAGAGATGTGAGGCACTTCAGCTAATCTGGGTGTAAACACAGAGAGAAAAACAGAGATGGCATTTCAAACTTGTCTAAGTGCCCATCTAACAGTGCAATCTGCCTGAACTCAAAAGTCTCAATGGAAAAAAGAACAGAATTAAAAGGCAAAAAAATTGGAATTTAAAGACTATTCAAGCATCTAGTCTTCAACAGATAGCTGTTAGATATTCTTGAAGCTAACAGAAGTGGGCCTGGAGGGCATTAGAAGAAATATGAAAGCATGAGTATGGGAATAAACAAACAATGACTCTTTTCTTTTCCCTGACATTTGCTTTAGTCAGATTTATGCATATAGAAATCAAGTGACGCGAGACTATCCTCCACTCACTCATTCCACCCTCACACTTCAGCACACGGAGTTTACTAATCTTATCTGGGAACTTCTAAAATGAAACAAGTGAAACAGAGAGAATAGCAGAAATGGCAAATAATTCCTTTCTCCACAGTGTGATACTGGTAAGAGATTGCACTGAAAATTGAACCTACCAGCAAGATTCCCAAGGAAACTTCTCATCTTCAGCATGTGTGACTGCACTCCAAGAGAAAGGAGAAGAGGCTGCAAACAGCTCCTAAAGGAGGGGCATTTGTTTGAGAATCTCCTCCAATTCCCCCAACTAAATACATTTGGCAAAATTATACTTCATTCTGGATTACTCTTTCTCGCTGAAAATCAGTCTTACCTAATTCAGTCTGATGACAATGTACAGATTAACAATGCCTAGAAAATACCAGCCTGTTTGCACTGCGAGAGGATGTCACAGACAGATTGCACAGCTGCCCCGAACTGAGCGAGGATTACAAAAGAATCACTTTCTGCTGAAATAAAGGCCTTTTTCAAACACAACAGCTAGCTAATAACTAACTGCAAGATGCATGCTAGTTTAGTACAGGAAATAAGCTCATACTTAAGTGGAAGTGCAAGAGGACATTAGGTAAACAAATTAGCGAGGCTGCATCTTCACCAAAATATTGGTACTCTAGAAGTACGCAGATGGTAAACACTGCTGGATTTTGCACTGTACCTTCACATGGTTCACAGCCACCTCTTCCACACTTCACCAAAAATACTGTTCTTTTGCTGGAGCAGTGTCTTCTGCACAAGGTCTGTGGGAGAGATCCTGCTGCTCACAGAGCCACTTCCTGCATCAGGTGGTTGTATTTGCATAGCTCCTGCCAGCCCAACAGATTGCAACAGAGCCAGCCAGGATTGTACATGCAGGCCTGGGAACAAATGTCCATCACCCAAACCAGTTATTTGCTGGACAGGCAACAGCATCTGCAGTGGGCCTCTTGCAGGCAGGGAGGCCTGTCCCACTCACACAATACAAGGAGACACCATCACAGCAGCATGGAAGTTGTAGCTGCATTTCAGCTCTTTTTTCTTGCCATTTCAAAGAAGTGTTGCTGTATTGTGACCTCTTAAGATCACTCAGGGCTTTTAACCCTTTGTTGAATTCACAGTTCTGTCCTGTTTAGTTCTTGCAAAGTGAAGGAAAATCTAAACTTACCCTTGCCTGCTGCAACTGTAAAAACTCAGTGGTGCTGTCCTGCTTTCTTTCCCAGCTATGGCCTTGTCACTTAGGCATCATGTCCCACGGTGATTAATATTTTACCTGGCAAACTGATGCAAACTCTGACGCTACTATTCTCCCTAGCAACTGGTCCACCTAGGGTTTTCCAGAATGAAAACCAAGGGATGCTGTCAAAAGCCAACCTACACTCTCTGTGATAATGTGGTACATTTAAAAAATTAATGCAAGGTTAGTTCATGGCAGTTGTGTATATTCTAGATCACCTTTTCTACAATCAGAACTGCAGCTGTAAATTTGGGGAGGTCTGTTCTGTATTAGAAAGATACAAGGACTACAAAAGTGAGAAGCTCATTTAAACAGTTCTTCAGAATCCTTAGATTTTATTTTCTTCTTGGTGATCAAGAAACTAAGCCAAATATTTGAAGGAAAATTTCATTTTTGAACTGAGTAGGTTAAGGCGTGGGAGGCAAATGGAAGGGCTTTGATGGTAGAGAGGAGGCAGCAGTGGGTGTTTGCTGAGACTGGTTTTATTCAGTATCTTCATTCACAACCTGCAGAAAGGAGTACACAAAATCTCTAGTCTGTGGATATTCCTGACCTCCTTAGGGCAGTCAAATGCCATGCCAATAACAACACCCTGCAGGATCTCACAAAACTGAAGGCACACTGTTGGCATAAGAGTTTCAGTGTAGATAATGTAGGGGAACACATGTAGAGGGAAAATAATCTAAACCAAAGCTCTTTGATGCTGATGACGTAACTGGCCGTCATGGCCCAGGAAAGAGGTCCTGAAATTGCTGTTAAGAGTTGCCTGAGATCATCAGCCCATTGTGCATCCACAGCCAAAAAAAGCCAAAGAAACATTGGGAAGCAGCAGGAAGAGTGTTGAGGGACAGACAAAAGGTGTCATTTTGCTGCTCTGTATACCCTCAGCATGCCACATACTGAGTCCAGCTTCCATGGCTGGTCTCTCACAGAGAATAAGAACATACCATTAACTATCAGTGCAAAAGATTAAACTATGATTTGCGGAGAGTCTAAATAGCTGAAGCATGCTTTAACTGCCTCCAGTCCTAGAAAACAGCAGTGGCAGGTGTATGTGCTTTGACATCCTTGAGAAGTTACACTTCTTTCTGAAACAGAAACTTTAAATCAAAGTCTTTGGAACCATCTCCCGATCTTATGGCTTACACATAGATACAGATCCTCCCTTTGTCCTTCTTTGTCCCTTCCCTTCCCTGGGATTTTTTCCAAGTACAGTATTGTATCACTATCAGGGGTTGCTCAGGGTTTACAAATGCATGATGGCATTTGAACTGTACCAGCCACATCCTAAAGCTTTAGGATAAGCCCAGAACTTGATTTGAGGTGATTAACATGCCAAGAGGTTTATTTAAAATGCCTGTTTGTCTTTTCCTAAAGGTGACTTAGATTGCCTCCACCTGCAGTAAAATTACTTACTTATTTATTGATTAAACCCACTGGCATTTAAAAAGTCTCTTCTATTAAATGGTATTCTACTGCCAAAATGTATTTGCAAAAGAACAGTCACAACCCCTAAAAAGCAATTTAACCTGCACAGCTGTTAGAGCCAAGAATAAGATTGAAAGAACAAGATCACACTGTTTGAAAAGAGCAATAAATTTAATAATTACTGCAGTGGAAGTCTGTTGTCTTTTGTTTTGATATCCGAATCTTGAGCAAGAGCCCTGGCAGGGAACAGATAATGCATCTTGAACATGGCTTACCCATGTATGGTAAATTTGCCAGCTGTAGAAAAGTATTTGAGAAAAGTTACGCAGTCAGTGACCTTATCATTCATTTTGCTGCCTGTTGCCAGCTAACTCAACTGAACAGAATAAACATTGCAGTCACTGAGCAGACCCTTGCAGTACACTTGTTTTTGAATGCTTTACACATTAAAGCTGTAATTTCTGGAGTGCTCAGAAGCTTTTTTGCATAAGCTACTCCTGGAGAGGAGAAGGCACTTTATTTTTGGTCTAAGTCTGCCACACATACAAAACCAGAAAAAGTAAACCAGAATCTGCATGACAAATAGGATGCAGAGCAGAGTGGAATAAGGGCAGTGCAATGTCAAATAGGAAGAGGGATGGCTGAGTATTCAGCTGGGAAAAACCTAGCAAGAGACATGATCAATCTGTGCTTATGTAAGACCTTTGCAGCTTCTATATACTGAAGGAAACAGAAGCTGCTTGAGAAGCCAGGTAAATCCTTTCTTACCAGCCCAGACTGAATATGGGAAAGGTGGACTGCATTCTGCTTTGCTAGTCCTGTAAACCTACTGTGATTTTACTAACTTCTGGGGGCATACCAGTAAATACTCCTATTTATTACAACTGCACATCTAATTAAACAGCTTACAAAGTGGGGTGTGGAAGAACAAGAGACTGCTAATGGGACCCACTGCAGAGGTGTACATTTCTTTCTGTCCAGTACTGCAGGATTTCACAGCTGAGGAAGAAAAACCCCAGTTACAGATGTCTGCTCAAACACATAACCCCTTCAACTCTAAGAAGCACGGGTCTGGGCTACTACAACTGCCATTTTATACTTTTTATGCTTGGATCTATTAAGGTGTATAATGAAATGCAACACACCATTGTGTTGCTTGATTTATCCCTTTTTGCTACCATTTAGTACTGTTACATGATGGTAAGTCTTCTCTAGGTTATGTTCTCCTCCTATCCACATTTTTTCCTCTCTTTTCCTCTTCTTATTTCTCTTCATAAATTTGGTTTGGTTACTTTTATGTTATTTAGTTATTATTCATCTGCTCTCTGAATTACCCTCAGCATTAGGCAGCTTGGAAATCATCCTGCCTAGAAATGCACTACACACCCCAGCAGCTATAGAAAACAAGCAGCAGAGAGCTTCAAGCAGCAGCCCCAGGTACCCATTCTAAATTAATCATGGCTCTAGGAAAATTATTGCGATAGTTCAAAGAAGCCACTAATCAATGAAGGAAAACAACAGCAGAACAAGCCTGATGCAGAAAGCAATTGGGAGAACAGTTATCCAACACTGCTAGACTGAATATGTGTCAGCACAGCACAGAACAGCATATGTTCTTCCTGGGCTGAAATAGGGTGAACACCAGTAAATTCAGCCTCCTGGAAGTGGTGTTGGGCATCCTCTCTCTGCCCAGTCACGGGGGAGACTGTGCTCATCCACCTAATCCAGTGAGGGCTCAGCATGGGTTTTTGTAAGCTTTGAAGCTTCAGGAGTTGAAACAAAAGCCAAATTTAGCAAGAGACTTCCATGTCCAGGGTGGTTAAGGAGAAGCCAGCTGGTAAGGTTCCTCTGCAAAACAAATGTTTAGTTTCATGCCTACATTCTTATCCTTCCTATTATAAAATGTTCTTCCACTTCTTGGGAGTGAGCAACTGTGATACAGCAGTCGCTTGTGTTTCCATGTCTTTAGTTGCATTACACTGAAAGGAAAATCCAAGTCTAACTGCTGCAGAATTGCATAAAGTAAGTTTTACAGACCCAAACAGCACCAGAACAAGGCCCAAACTGCAATAAAACAGTAATTTTATCAGGGCTTGTGGTGAGCTCTGCAGCTCGCTGTCAGGGAACTGGCAACACAACTGGACTCAAAGTGCTTGAGGTTCTGGGCATGAAAAACTGCTTAGTCCCCCAACATATTTATGCAACACTTCCAGCTGCCTGGGCTCAGCCAGCCAGCACTGCTGCTGAAATCCCTTAAATCCATGATTGCAGAGAAAGCCCCTAGACCAGCACTGCCCTCATGAAGGCCCTGTTACATGGCCTCTGTTTCCATCTGGTGGAGCAGCATAGCTGCAGTGCTAGCTGCTGGCCTCCACTGCTTCTTAAGCCTGCAGACTAACAGTGCTCCGATGAAAGCTGCAGGAAGTATCTGTAACTGACAGCCTCTCGCCTTCAAGGATCCTGACTGTAGAAGCACTCAAATACCTAACATTCACACAATTTTGATGAGTCACACGCAATAACTCAAGAATCAGCACTTTAATTTCTTGACCTTTGCAACACTTACATGCCAAAAATATCAATGAGGAGCAGAAATAGTTTTACTCTGTGGCAAGGATTTTTCTCTGCTTTAATTTTTGAAGGATTTGTACCACATTGCTATTAGGAATTTCAGTGTGAGGTCAAAACTCCACATTTGCATAATTTCTTTAAAACTTGGTAGAAAAGTAACCAATGCACTTCATACTCTAGAGATTATTTGAGGAAAGCACAAAAGAAAGAGACTTAGGAAAACACTGGAACAGTCAAGCACTCTGCCCATTAGAATGTGGTGACCCATTATGGTACTAAGAGAAAAAATGAAGTGCTCTCTCTGATGCTCATTGAGACTGCTTGGTAAGTTTTTTTCCTTAAATCCAAGTTTCTCTTCTCGTCACATTCGAACAGCTTGCATAAATAAGGTACAGTACAGGAATTGTACGTGCCCCTAATTAAGATCTGAACACTCAAATCAACATTCAGAAATGCAACACTTCTCCAAAACCAAAGTCACCAGGATGTAAATCAACACAGACTCTGCTTCTGCAACTTTGCTTCCCAGGAATAAAAACTTCCCATGGGGCCCACTTCCCTGACACCCAAACTCCTGGAAATATTTTATTGACAAACTACACAGAATAGTTTTATGACTCAGGAGACTCATCTGAAACCTCAGGACTTCATTTCTCAGACCATTAACACTGAATTTCTATTCCTTCAGGAGCAGCCAGGGTTTGATGCTGACAGGAAAAGGAGTCTCAGAAGGCAAATCCACCCCAGACACAGCTTCACAACTATAGGAGCACTGCTGTACAGCACTACCCAAAGAAAGAGAATACCCATGAGAACAGACTTCAAAGACTTGAGATTAAGATGAGCTCAAATGTGTATTTGACAAAAATACAGAAATATCCAGTGTCATATTCTAATAATACAGAAGTTACTTTGCTTTTGATAAAAGCAATGTATTTGATAATTTAAAGTTAAAACAACTTTCCATATGCATTAGTACTTGGCAAAGTAAAACACATCAAGTGTCTTTACCCTCAAGACAGACAGAAAAGACACACTAACATATTTGACAGCCACTTCTTTCAAGTAGAGGTCTCTTGGATAGTAGTGCCCTTACTCCAACTGCACCTTGCAAACCCTTTCTCTACCTGTGCCTCCTTCTTTACTTTTTGGGCCTTCTACCCAAATTCAGACCAGTTGGCCAAGACCTTGGCCTCTGAAACTCACACATAGAGGGTATGCATAACATCTTCAGTTTTAACTACTTGTATCAACCACCCTTAAAAAAATAAAATAAATAAAATCTTTCCTGCCCTGATCATCTGAAGAATTCCTAAGAGTCCAGGCTAAAATGTCAGCTTCTTAACAAGGCCTTTCATCTAGCCCTGAGGTAGTTTCTGTCCCAGGACATTCAGAGCTCAACCTTATGCGTGCCACAGTTACACTAATGGACTGGGTTTAGTACTAAATTGCCCCCTGCTGTACCACTCTTTGGGTTTTGCTTTGTTGTTATACTCATGTTAATAAATCAAAGATATTTAAGGAAACCAACATGACAGCCATTAATGCAACCATGCCAGACAAGAAGTGCCATGGGTAAAGAGGGTAAGAGCTCTCTCTGACTCATCCTTCCCTCCCTCCTTGTTTCTATTTCCAAAGCCTTTCTTTGTCCATGCCAGGGCTTTTTTTGTAAAATCAGCTGAACCCCATTAGAAGCCCAGGGAGGCAGGAGTTAAGACACATAGAGCCTAAGGCCACAAAGTAAGAAAGGTGTGCCTCCTCCCTTCTCATCAGAAGAGCTTTCCAGAACCAGCCAGTATAATGGTGAAGCAGATGGTGATGATGGGTGGAGTTTTAGTTTTTATTTTAGCTTTGGAATTAATCAGTGTAGGTGCCCCACAGAAGCATCCTGTCTGGGGAAGCTGGCTTCACTGGAAGACTGTAAGTGAAACTAAGGCTTTCTAGTAGCAAAAACAACCCTACCACCCCTTGCTCACTCTTGGAGCACTTTCTGTCATTCCACTCATCTATTAAGAAAGCTCTCAGAGACCATTTTCCTAATCCTACTCTAAATACAGGTCTGCAGTTTAGATAGTATTTTCTTGATACCAAATTGAAGTAAGGTCAAATTTCAACACTGCTGTAAAATCAAAGTTAAAGTTGCCCTCTAGCCCCATCTTACTTTCAGCCTTTTCTGTTGTCTGTTCATAGCTAGCCATTTTGAATATGTTCTATTACAGCAGCCACACAGCACAGTAGTGTAACAGGCCAAACGTGACACCTGCAGAAACCCAGCATAATCAGATATTAAGATGGCACTGTGATTTCTTCCCTGCCACTGCCTCCTAGATGGATATCTATCCAGCTCTGTGACTTTAGAACCTCTCCAGGATTTTAGTATCTACCTTTTGATACACATGTATTTGAAAATAATTTAATACCTATTTCCTGATGAAGTGCATTCTGTGCATCATTTTAGTTTCCCACTCAGTGACTGGGTACACACACTTTACAGCACAAAAAATTTAAACCATGACTACTTAGTAAATTATGCATTGTAGTGATTGAAAGACAGCAAGCACCAGAGAAAATATGCATGCTGAAGCCTCATGTATATACTATATTGGGAAGTCTTCAATGATATGACAAAGAATTTGTGGTTTTTTTCCCCCAAATTAAAAGAGAGCAGAGGATTTGTCAGACATTGATTCTGTAGCTTCTACTGTCCACTCTACGCCTCCTTCCTCTTGATGATCAGAGGCCCAACGTTGTCGCCAGTTTCCTCGTTGTGCTTTGTGTGAGAGCCATCACACAGCGGGAACTGAAAAAAGAAAGAATAAACACATCTAAAGTACATCCAGAGTCAAAACTAAGAATCTAGGCTGAAAGTTTATTTGGCATTGTCTCATTAAATCCACTGAAACCACCGACCACAACTTTTATGCCAGCACCTCAGGTCTCCCTGAGTTTTGGCTGATCATCAGCTTTATCCTTGTTAGTGTAGAGCAGACAAGAGGTTTGTTCTAAAAAAGCAGCCACCAAACTCCACGCTATTTGGTATTCCTTCCTCAGGTGAGCAGCAGGAAACTACAGCCCAAACAAACTTTCAGCTGTAACCTACCTGGAGTACCTTACTCTCAACCTTGCCCCAAGCTTCCTCAGTGCTGCCCTTAAGAGCCACATCGGTTGAAAGCAACTTGAAGCAATGTTCATTCCATTAAAAAACCCCAAACAAACCCCACCCTAGAACAGACTGGTCAGAGCAAGAATTACAGGGACTCCTTTAGCCAGCTCTAACTGCTCAGGCCCCAGAGCAGTGATAACTACTGTTCCTGGGCAGCTCTTCTCACATGGAAAAGGCAAAAGACATTCTATGAGGCAGTATGAGTGAGGTTGGATCCCATCACTTCTCAAGGATGTGTTTTCAGGGCTATGCCTCCTATGCATAGGAAACTCTGGAGACAATCATAGAAATCACACACCAATATTTTGCATTCACTAACAATTTTGTTTGCTTTCAAGTAATGGGACTCAAAGTTGGGCATTACTCAGCTTTTGCCTTTGCAACAGCACTACTCTCTTGCAGTACCGTCACAGTCAGTATTCAATGTTCCACTGATTTCAATGTTCCTACTTCAGTCACAGCCTTTGAAAAACGTTAATACCCTATCACCCATGCTTAGTTAAACAAAAGATTTTAAAGTACTGCACAAAAGCAATACAATGAAACAATATACAGAGCTCTAAAAATAACCCCACCTAGTCTGTAGGGTAGCGTTGGGAGGTAAGAAGAGAGGTGAGGTGAGGTGTGGGAGTTTCTTCTGGCTTTTCACAGTAATGAAATGTCAAAACCTAAGCTTAAAATGGCAGGCAATATTTTTGAATAAAAAAACCTTGAATTCAGAGAACGCTCATTTAAGTTGATTCATGCAGAAACTTTCTCATCCCATCAGTCACTTGTGACTCAATGAGTAAGTAGTGACAGATACTTGGACAAAATCTGAGCAAAAAGAAACATATGTTTGTGGGGCACTGACCAGCTTTCAACTGCAGATGTTCCCAGGCCAATTTTTCTGTGCAACACCACAGTCCACTGGTCTTCACAGAAGCAACAGCACAGCTTCCATCAGACATTAACATCTCACAAGCCCAAAGGAGGCAACCTGAAGTCTGGCTATAGCTAGTTTCCGAGCAACAAAAATGGTGGGATTCCTAGGTTCAGACATCACCCAGACATCTTTAACAGCTACCAATGGTGACTGCGCTGAATTCATCCTACTGGTCAGCTGGTCTCAGAACGCTGGCTCCCAGGGTCTGGTACACCAGACTTGAGCTTCTCAGAAAAAAACACCAAACCAAACACCAGAGCAACCACTTGATCACCTTGAAGACCAAATACTGCATAGATGGATATTGGCCCTGACATGTGTTCATCCCCAATTAAGAATAAAGCAGGCTACCAATACAGCCAAAGCTCAAACCCCAGTGGAATTGTACAGTGATCTGGACAGTTCAGCTGATTTCTCTTGACACTGAACACATTTAGATTCTCTATCACTATTTCTACTGATAGACTGCAGTAGTATTCCTCAACCCACAACCTGGGGACTAATACTTCTCTGAAGACACAGAGGCTGCAGGTCATTGTAAAAAGACAGCAAATTAATTCCCCCCTTCCCCAACTCACACCTAAAAATGAAGACAAGTAGAAAACAAGTGTTCTAAGTTTAATTACAATCTAAAGATAAAACTCCTGCCTCTACACTGTTAAGTTTGAGCACTGGGTTATTTCACTAAACTGGACAACTATTAAGTTCCTGCAGAGCACAATACTGAATAGAAAAGGATCATTTAGAGGACCACCCATTTATTATTACAGATAATTACATGCCAAGACAAACTTATTTCAAGATACCATTTGTGTTTTTTTAAAAAACATACATTCCACAAACACTTTGGCCAGCACAAAAGCCTTTTAAGTACACTGTTTCAGGGAAAAAAACCACAAAAAACACCCCAAAAAAACCAAAAAAAAACCCCAACCAAAACAACAAACCCTGCTCATAATCCTCTTTTTTCAAGAGCTACTCCAAAATACTCTGGTATAGTCCAATTGTTTTGTTATTCCCAGTAGAGAAGGAACACAATGCAGGGTCAGGTGTAAATGCATGCACACTATCAGTGCAACAGAAACATTCTGTGGTTTCCAGTGCTACTGGTTCTACCAACAGTCTCAGGTGAGCCTGAATATCACGGGAAGCGCACACAGTTCTACAAAAGGACATTTTTTCTAGCCTTTATATACACCTAATTAACAAAACCATGGCAGATACTCAATGCAATTGAAATAACTGTAATTTCTTGCATTGAGAACACACACATTCCACATTCTGACACCATATAATCACAAATTTTAATAGTTTGAGAACTGTAAGAGCCAGATAATGCTAGCCGACAACTTTCAAAGATGACAAGCATGTGAGAATGATGTATTTTATTACTGCCTGGCAATAACGAATATGAGAAGCATAGAAACCATATTAAAGGTTATGCTACCCATGCTGCAAGGTCAGCCCACCAAGGCAAGAGGAAGGCAACAAAACTGGAAACTACAGCCTTTGAAGTGAAATACGTTGACTAAAATACTCATTGTTAAACAGCAGTAAAAGAAAACAAATGCCTTCCAAAATTTCCACTGATCTTCTCAATGGCTTTACAAGACCTTTTGGATCAGAATTCTAAGAATGCAGTCATTATAGCCTCATCTACTTCCTTTCTAACTTAGTAGGGCAATATGTTCCTAAACTGACAATGCCCCTTAAACATATATCAAAATGTACTTCTTAAGGTCTTTATTTCACACCAAGGAAAGGGTAATATTGAACAATAGCAAACAATTGGCAGGAGCTGCAATGCAACCAGTAAAACCAGACACTATCTTCCATTTCTGTTTGGAAGATTGAATAGGAAGCAGAAAGCACAAACACCAGGGTACAAGTGGGGTTTTTTCAGTTGAGACTCCAGACAGAATAAAGAAGACAAGGCCACTTCCACAAGACTATTTCAGAATCAAATCATAATGCTGTTTAATCCTTAACAGTGTTACACTGTAAAACCAAATTTAGGCACGAATGTGTAAGCTCCTGAGCTACCTGCAAGGTAATGAAGTCAGATCTGACAACAATGAGAACCAGAAGTTACAGCATCTGGAAACTGCTGAGTTTGACCTAATAAAACCAATGCCTAAGATTTGAGAAGTTGAATATTCACCTCCCTAGTGAAGAGAGAGCTAGATTTGAAGGCAGTTATCTGGTTTTGAAAGTCTATATTATTTCAGTCTCCACACATTGGCAGCTTATAAAAAAGCTTTTAAATGCACACCAGTGGTAAATGGACAGGATTAATAGTGCAATCTGCTTTCTCTCACTGCAGATCTCAGTACTACCATTATAGATAAAGTATACACAGCTACATCAAGTGCCACACATCTCTAAGATCAGATTTAAATTTCAGGAACTGTCATTGAAAGGGTAGGTTACCACTAATTTAAGGCAACTGAGGCAACCCAACTTCAAATGCAAGCAAGCTGGAGCACTGTTTAGGCCAGACTTTTAATTGCTCAAAAACAGGAGCTTAAAGTATGCCACTGTGATTGCACTGGCATACACGATGTCCTAGCAGCAAGGTACTTTCTAAGCTTCCAACTTTCTCAAAAAAAGTTGTTTAAGGTCCTCACAGACTGTGTTTCCTGATCTCCTACTGGCAACAGAACAAAAGTTTTGGATAAGCCTCAGTGTTAGCACAGGTAGGACACAAAATGGTATCTGTCATTCATGACCATGCTCCAGACAGTTGCTTTCTTTTCAAGAGCTCTTCTTCAGAGCTACAGAAACATTTTGCCCACTATTAGCATTGATCTGCAGGCTTTACTCTGAGCATCAGCACATCTGCGTAATTCTACAGATTAGAATATTGCTACATCTCAATGCAGAATAGTTTAGGTGAAAATAGGTTAGTTTCCTCTAAATAAAGCCGTTTAAAAATAGTTTTGCTGAAAGATGCGTGCACATGAACAACACTGAACCATTCATTCTTCTCTTACCTTCTTAGACCTCCAACAACGACAGTACACAGCCTTGTCACCCAGATCTTCCATATCAAAGGCATGGACTACCTTGGGGTTATCCTTCTGGATATCGGGATTCACCATTGCTTTGCAGCATTTGTCTTTAGAGAGAAATTTCTTGTAAGCTAGATATCCAACAGCAGCTGCTCCAGCAGCTAAGGAGACTGCAGCAATCCATTCAACTAGAATAAAAGAAGAAAAAACAAGAGACTGTCAGGTTTTGACCACAACATTCTATCAAAACTACTCAGCAGTAAATGTCTTCATTTGCTGTTGCTTCATTGTAGCAACACCTTTTTACTTTCCAGTAGATCTTTTTGTTCTGTAGTAGTAACACTCTACTTTAGAAGAGTATTTTCCTTTGACACTCACCTAGTTAATATGCTCTTTTCTATTGATCACAGTTCTACTTCACCCAAGTCCTTTCTACACAAGGGTGAGAATTAACCTGGCAGATTTTTCATGGTTTTGTTTTGGTTTAGTTTTTTTTTTTCACTCTTCTATTTAGCAAACTCTGATAGCAACATCAGTAGTACATGATTTCAAAGTTCAGCATATTAAACCAGGTGTAAGTACATCCTGTAGCAGCAAAAACACCTGTGTTGTTTGTTTCAGTTGCAAGAAAGTCGCTAAAAAACAGTCAGCACTAACAATCCAAAAACAGGTTTCTCCACCCAAGGCATGGGCACTTAGTAGCTTTTAATAAAATGCATCTTGTAACTAAAAAAACTAAAACCAGCTGTTTGGCAATGGGGAAATTATAAAATATACTAGCACCAGTAACAAAAGCCATCTTAGATTAAATCCCTGCTGTGGTATAGAGGCAAGAACAAGGATCCAAAAAGATTACATTTAAGAATCATAGCACATGTTTATTTTAACTAGATTAAATCCTGAATCTCCGCAGGACAGCTTTCATTAAAAAATCCTCTCTCCACCACATCTCATCCTCTCTTTTCCTCCCTTTATTTACCAATAAAATATTTGCAGTCTTTCTTAGCACAATGTCCATTCCTGCAAGAAGTTTTCCTACTTTTTTGTGGTTCTACTGTTTTCTCTCTGCTTCATGAAAATATGCTGGACTTTGGCCCAAAGGTTCAGGTTGCAGCACCAGCCTCGGTTGTTCAGTCTCAGAGTAACAAGTGGCTGCTCCTTCTTTGCTTTCTATCCACCACTTCTATATACACATGTACTGTGAGTTCTGTTTACAGACAAATAAACAGGAACTTAAGTTTTAACATATTTACAGAACTTAATAAAATCAGAACAGTCTCCAGTTGGGAATTTCTATCCTGTCCTATGTTTTAACTGGATTTGTAAGATATCAAGCCAGATGGCATCTTTGGAGCAAAAGACATTACTATGTTCAAGTCTAGGAAGAAACAAAAAACTTTGTTAGTTCTTGCTACTTTCCATGACCAACTGACTTGCTGTATTTCCACTGTGAGCTGACTAGAAGTACCAAGGTTTTCTGTCCACATCCCACACTTTCCTAAAATCTATAGTAAGCCTTTTCCTCAGCTAAAACACTGTGTTAGCTCATAGGCACCACAGTGATCCACAGTTGTCTGGCTGTAGCAACATGTGGAATCAGACAACCACCTGTACAGTGTCTGCAGCCCTGTAAGATCAGGGAACCAGGCACTCCTTTAGAGCCTTACAAAAGGAGTAAAAAATGCAGAAATCTTTCTGAGTTCACTTTCTTTGTAAATGACATAGAAGAGACCAACATACACTGAGACCTCCCCTGCAAATGAGCCACAAACCCTCCCTGTAGCAGTAAGGTGATATTAAAATACAGAAAATCATCTTTAACATGGAAGAATTTAGAGCAGGCATGCTTTTCCGCTCCCCAACTCCTTAAAACAACAAAAGCCCCAGAGACCATGTTGTGAATGCTGTTTATATCCATCCAGTGAGTTCTCACCCTTTATTCCCTGGAGTAGCCAGAGTAATGCACTAATTTTGATAAAGAAGTGAGGAAATTAAATTTTAAAAAGGATTATATGAAAATCTGCTTTAATTTAGCACAACAGCCCAAACTAATCAAAAGAACAGCTACAGTTTAAATCCAAGACAGCAGCTCTCCCAAGTAAAGCCACTGCAACATCCCTGCAGTCTCACTCAAGCAGGGCTGTGGCAGGGAGGAGGTGCTCAGCAAGCTCAGGGGACAGGCTGGGTCTGACAACTTTGAAGTGAGCCCTGATGAAATGGCAAGTTGCAGCTACAACAGCAAAAGCAAAACCAAGGGACTGCTCATTGCTTTTGGGAAAGCAGCAACTGCAAGGATTGCCCAAGCTGCTACTGATGCACTGTCAGTGGATCAAATCTTCACCTACAATGGATCAAATCTTCATCTACATGTTAAGTAAGTGTTGAGGGGACAGGAGGACCATATCCATTGCCTTACGGCATCTGAGGGGAAAGAGTGACTTTAAAGAAGGCCATAGATGGCTCCTGTAACTGAAGTGCCTTTTAAGGTGCTGCACCATAAGGAAGCTGATCTTTACTTGTACCTATCCAAAAGCCCAAGTCAACTTAGCAAATGAGAAAAGGGAAAAAAAATTGGTAATATTTCTGTGACTCACTACAAGCAAGAGAAGTCTGTACCAAAATTCAGCAGCACATTCAGAAGAGCTGTTCTGCACATCTGCAGCCAACCCAGATCCCTCTGACATCCCTTGGGCCATCCTCCATAACCATGCACATCAGATCCTATGTGCACCAGCTCAGCAAGCAGAGATCATAAATTAAATCATCATCTCATCCTGCAGTGATCCTGTTCTCCCAGGGGCCAGAGTCACCTCTTATACACATGGGCAATTTGTATACACACCAACATCTTCAGGTCTTTTTTCTTATAACAGAGCAATGTCTTCTTTACTGTATTGCCTTTTTTCATCACTTCCCTGGAGCCACTTCTCTTTTTCCCTTTCAGGATGGAAAATTATATTAACCGATAACGCATTCAATCCAAACATTTAAAGCGCTCTTATTCGTTAAATTCCAGAAATGCCTTAATAAATACTATGAAAATTTAGAAGAAATATTTGAACTTATTCAACAGACTCTTTTTAATCATCCTACAGGGTTTCAGAGGCAGTAAGTTTTGTCTTGTTTCACACACAGATCTGGAAAAGCTGGACCGCTCATTTAATCTTTTTAAATAAGTTAACCATAAAATGCACCTGGAAGAAGAACATTTTCCAGATAATATTAAATACTCTGAACTGCTTCAAGAGACCTCTGGTGCCAATTCAACAGTTTGCTGCCAAACTCTTAAGGTCATGCCTGAGGCATCTGTTAACAGAGTGACACTGATGTGGAGTGTCAAGGGGTTTTTATTTATTCTTAAAATAAAAAACAGTAGGAGCAACTTTTGTTATTATTAAAGAACTCCCAATTCTGGTATAAGACAAAACCACGACGTTACAAGACGAGACAAAACAGACCTGTGTAACATGGCAGAAAAACTGTTTTTCTGTAAGCACTAAACAATGGAGAAAAGTTTGGCTAAAACACCAGAAAACTTAACACACAAAGGACAGAAGAGACAGCAAGAGAGATGGAAAGAAGAAAACAAATTCAAAGAATGAAGTCCCAGGAGAGCAGGCAGTGCACAGAAGTAAACAAAAAAATCAGAATATGGGAATGGCAATAAGACACTGATAGGCATTTACTCTCTTCTGTATTCTTTGGACACATCTTAATGAAAGAGATTTAGATCAACGTTTCTCCTCTCTTCTTTCTCTGAACATCTAGAACATTGCTTCGGATGTTTCCACATCTAGGCTACAGAGGTAGTTTTTGGATCTGCTAGGGAGCTCTGAGATTTTATCTGCAGTAAAACACCCATTTACCATCTGCACTGAGAAGTGCACTAAGAAACTGAAGTGGTCTTTGTGAGAGAAGGCAGTCTTGCCTCCACTAAGATTCTTGATATGAACCCAGATCAATTTACATTCTACCAACTACATGGTGGAGAGCTAAATCCTGATGAACTCAGTCCAAGAATCCTAAGAGGCAATTTTCAAGTTGCCTCTGCTGCTTCGAAAATATTTATGTTATTCAAAAGTCACAGAGCAATAATTCCAGACATGAAAAACTATTTTATGTCTCCAGAAATGCTTTTAAGTTTCAAACTCCTCATTTTGTTTCCAATGAAGAGATTATTATTGTGCAAGAATTGTTTGTGACAGTCCAGTAATGTCACTGTCCACAACAAAAGGCAATGCTAGAGAAACACATGATACTAAACAGTCATCCAGGGTAACTGGATGCACAAAAAGCCTAACAGTAAAAGCCAAGCAGTCAAGCCAACAAAATAATTTCTACCACTCCACAGCATCCATGAAAAATGGGATTACGACTGGCAAGTTTAATTTAACTGAAGCCATATGGTAAAGAGGTCACCTGAGGGAAAAAGATTGTTGGATTTCACCAATAAGCAGTAAAAGCCAAGTCACCATCATCAGATCTGTAGTTGGTGTGGGGTCAAACCTGCAAAGAATCACACCTCTCAAACAAAAAGCCTGAGCTGTGCTACTGTCTTCCAAAGCACTAACATGCACAGAAGCAATTAACTCCCCCACTGCTACCACAAATTAAATCTCAAAACTTACCACAAAAATATGGTAAGTTTCTGGTGTCTAGTTTTCAGTAGAGAATAAATGATTTTGAAAATTCATCAGCCACATGCCAGATGGAGGAAGAACTGTAACCTGCTAGTCACAGTTAAGTGCACTGATCAAGTATAATCTTGTCAAAAATCACAAAAACCTAATGCTGTCTTCTCCTAAACAGAGCACCCTCCAGTCTGGTCCCATCAGCTGCGCCCATGCTTTTCTTAGATAATGAGGATATTTTAAGCTTGTTTAGGAGCATATTCTTCTCTCGTCTCCACAAAGTTTTTCTGCTCAATTCCTAGTGTCTAGGAACTTGTCTAATTCTTGCAAGCTGCCCTTGGGAACACAACCTGGATGCAAGCTATTACCAAGTCATCCTCAGGGCTTTGATTATTTTAATAAGCATGGCCTTTCATCACTATACCCCATTTTAGACTAATGTCTGCCACCATCCTCTGTAACAGCAGTCTCCACCCTTCCCCACCCCCCGAAAAAACCCAAACCCAAACTATCTGCCTGCTGAATTAAGGACATAAACCATGAGCAGCTTTCAAGTGGAAAGCAGTCATGCACGTGAAGGTCATTTTTTAAAGTAAATTAGGTAATTTAGCTCTCTATTCTATCCTCCACTCAGCCCAACTTTTTCATCCTGTCCGGTTGTGCATTTGAAACACACAACGCAATCTCAGGCACTGTTCAAGTCAATCATTACAGAGTGCAAACGTCACCATTACCTCTACTGTACAATATCGGGTACTTGAGAGCCAGAGAGCGTTTTGCAATGTACAGGTTTCCATGAAATTTTCACTCAAACAGGTGGAAAGACAAAAATAAAACAGCGGTGTCTGAAACGGGCTGTCCCCACTACATATAAAACCCGGCGAGCGGTCGAGCCCGCTGCGAGGGCCGAAGCACCCGCAAGGGCCTAGCGCGGAGCTCGGCGGCTCCGGGCCCTCACAGGGCAGCGGGGTGGGACCGGAGGAAGAGGAGGGCCCCAGACCGAGCCGCCACACCGCGTTCTTCCCTCGCCGACCGCAGTAAGGATTTTATTGATGAATGGATACCAGCAGCCGCCTCAAGACCAACCGCATTCGCGGGGAGGGTGGGGGGAGCCCGCCATTTTGTCCCGGGGGCCAGGCGGGGCACGAACCGCGGGGCGTGAACCGCCCCCCGAGAGGCGCCCCCAGTCCTGCCCGCGCATGGACCCGTGCCCCCAACCCTGCCCGGCCCCGACCCCCCCGATCGGGTCACACCTCGAACCCCCGGCCGGCCATACCACGCACGGCGCTGTTCTGCCCGGGCCCCATCGCTCTCGCTCCCACGCCGCACCGCGCACGCGCCACTACCCAAGATGGCCGCGGGGCCGCCCCCTCCCAAGCTTCCCAGCAAGACAAGGGGCTAGGGGAGAGGTAGAGGCTATGGGATTTGCGGGATGGCACTGTGGAGAGGAGCTAGGAGAGGAGCTAGCAGGCGAGCGTCGCCAGTGGCCTGACGCCCGGCATAGAGCTCTCAGGGAGGCTTCTGCAGCTGTAAAATGGGTGTTGGGTACCGCTGTGCGTCCTGTGCAGACACTGGCCTGGCGCGGCCCCGCCGTTCTTTTCTGCTAGTGGTGCTGTGAGTGCCCAACAGCTCTGCAAAACGCTTAGGACGGATCACCGTACGAGCCCTCTCCTGTGTAGCTGTGGAAAGATGAAGCTGAATAGTAATATCCTCCGAGTGACAACCCCCTCGAACCTCATAAGCTTGGGTACTCTTTACCTTATACAATGTATTATCGATTACACAATCGTATTACACCTGATTAAGGACTTATTACTCTGGGATCTAGTTTATGGTTAGACTTTGAAAAGAATGAGAAGGAGGTGTCTTTACAAACAAGCTGTGGGCCTGCTGTATATAAAGCCAGATACTGAGAGGTGAAAGAAGCAATGGGAAGAACTATAAATTCCGTAGGAATTCCACTAATTGACACAGACTGTTACTCTCTCAAGACTGCATTAAATTCCCGGACTTAGAGAAAAAGAACAAGAGACACATGGAAAAAGAGGAAAAATAAAGGAGGGGTGTACACATTAGAAAGGGGTCTTTACTAGGCAGTTCAGGGAGTCTGTACCTCTCAAGTATCTCAGCCAATGAGGAAAGAGAGGGAAATGCGGCCGGGAAATAAGGATAAAAAGGAGGCTGCATCCTCCAACAACTTGAGAGACCCCATGGGAAATGCCCGTGGCCTCTCCCTTTATTCGAATAAAGTAACATGACTCCTCCGTCTCCTTTTTGGACATAAACCTCTGGTGTTTGTGGATTAATTTTCATGACAGACTTGATAGCAAAGATGTGCGCTAACGTCTACAAACAATTCCGTGGCTGAGGGTATGGGTGTTAATATCTTTGAAATGTGTCTTAATGGCTCTACCAACTTGAAGCCGCAGGTTCGTTACAGAACCCAGACAGTTTGACTCCTGAAACAGACGGATGGGGTCCACACAAGCCTGAGTTTCTGGACTTTGGGGGAACATTACATATTCAAGGGGGGAGTATGTGGTAGGCAGTTTGGGAAGGTGTCCTGGGTTGGAAAGTAGGACGTGACCAAAAGAATGTATTCTATCACCATCTTCATTAACCAGGTGGGGCAGTGCTTCCTGCCTCTCCCCTCTCAAGGCTATCTCCTGATTAATGGCCCATCAGTGCCTTTGTGAGAAGCTCCACCCAGAAGGAGGACCCAGGCACTCAACCCTGGATATAAACTGGAATTTTAAAAATCATATTTGGGCCTTTTCCACTGGATTTCCCAGAGGACAAGAGCTACAGAGCTACCACTGGACTTTCTGAGTGTGAGAGAAGGCCGTTGTTTTGCTGATTGAGTTACAAGTAAAAATAGAAGAGTGGGAATTAAGATAGAAACCAGTTGTTTGTTAAATTACCAGTAAAAATAGAAAGGGAGGAGGACTATGATAGAGATTAGCTGTTGTCAAATAAGTTGATAAATGGGGAAGATGTAACCAGCTGTTTTTACTAATTAATCACTAGTATATCAAGCCTCAGCATTTTGCCAAGCAATTATTGTAAGCTAGCCAACTCATTATATAAAGGAAATGGTATATTTTGGGCAAGGCCTATGAAACATACCAAGGAGGAACAACAGAAAGGAGGATCTTTGGCCTTCATCCTGGTGTATTTTGGACAGAGACTGAAAGAACATACCGAAAAGGAACAGCNAGAACTGCAGCCACCATCTTATCGGACTGCCACTGTCCCCTGACTAACAGGGGGTCAGGTTGTATCTGACATCTGTCAGTTTAAACCAGTATTTTCTCCTGCCTTGTTTTATATATATATATGTGTATATATATAATCATTAGTAAAGAACTGTTATTCCCATTTCCCATATCTCTGCCTGAAAGCCCTTGATTTCAAAATTATAATAATTCGGAGGGGAGGGGGTTGCATTTTCTATTCCAAGGGAGGTTTCTGCCTTCCTTAGCAGACATCTGTCTTTCAAACCAAGACAGAAGTCTGTACTTTCCTAGTACCTCAGCCGATGGGGAAAGGAACATGCAGCTGGGGGTTCAGGATAAAAGGAGGCTGCGTCCTCCAAAACCTCGAGAGAGAAACCCCACAGGCATATGCCTCAGTGGACTCTCTCCCTTTATTCAAATAAAGTTGAAGGAGTCCTCCGTCTTCTTTGTGGACACTGGCTTTTCCACACAAGATGGACACTCATCTGGGATCCTTGCACTGTCTGGGAATGGCACATGGCAAGGGGAGCTGGAGATACACCTCACCCAGTTTCAGTGATCAGCTCCCTTCAATGCTTGCTGGCACCGGACAATTAATTGGGTTCCCTAGCCTGTCCAGGAGATAGACGAGTGATGGACTGAGAGGGTCCATGAAAAGTCCACAGTAAAGGACCACAGAAAATCTCACCTGTGAGTACAATGGGATCTTCAGGGAGTAACACATGGCAGAACGCCCAGAGGGAGAAATAAAGGAAATTCGAGAAAGGGTCTCAACTATAGGGATGGCAATCCCGAAATACCTCTAAAGGGCCCTTTGGAAGGATGTTGAGATAGTTTGCACATTCTCCCAGAGGTAGTTAAGGACCTGGACGTCCAGAGGGGGCAGTAAAGGAAAGTCGAGAGGCTATCTCGGCAATAGGGGACAGATGGTGTTGGTTTGGGAAAGGATTGGTTTGAAGGGGAGTGTGGAGGAGTATGTTTCAGGCAAACAGTAGTGGGAGATTCAAATAATAGTGGGAGACTATGTGATAAGGAAAGAAAAGAGAAACAGTGAGGATCAGGATGTTCGCTGTCTTATCTTCATAATCTTTAACCTAATACAGGGCCGGCTGCAGGTCCTTTGCATTCCTAGCTTCCAGGATAAGGAAACAGGGATATACTGTTCCCACACCCCCTACCCCTCCTCGGGTCATTATGGAGCCAGGCTGGAGGATTTGGGTTCGTCCACTTACTACTCAGGACTTAAGGGGGTTTCTCTGTAGTGAGGAGTGCCGAGACCAGGCACGGGCTGAGGACCTGTGGGGAGGTACGGGACAGGGCTGAGGCTGTGGGGCAGCCGGGGCTCAGAGCCGGGCGGTGCCTGACGCCACCACCCCCATGGGCAGGGGCAGCACTGGCCCCACGGCCTCCATGAGGCTGCGGGACGTCTTGTCCATCTTCCCGTCCCTGTTGCGCTGCCGGCTATGGCTGCCCGCCGAGCTGCGCTGGTGTTTCACAGAGCTTGTGGTGCTGGGAGAGCGGCCTGGGGACCTGGACAGTTGTGCTGCGGGGACAACTGCATCTGGACACTGCGGCAGGATAGGGACCGGCTTTGGTATACAGTGTAACTCATAGTCTGTCACCAAAGCCTGGCCTGATATAAGAGGGGATTTTGTTTGGGTTATCGGAGAGGCACGTGATTTTGCAGAAAGTTTGGCGGCTGTGGGAGGATGAGAGCTGTGGGCGCACAGGCTGGAGAGGTGGCAGAGTGGGCCCCTGGAGGAGTTGGTTAGAAAGACACATCATGTATATATAAGAGGGGATAAGGAAAAAGTAAAGGTAGCATTAGAAATGGATTGTTAAGAGTATCAGAGTCTCCTGTTATACCAGGGGCTCACCCCACTGGAGCCTTGATAATGTGTGGACTGGGTTTGAACAGAGAAGTGTTTCCTGGTAGGCACGGGTACCTCTCAGTCTGCTTTGAATTTTATGCCAGAGGGGGGCAATGGTCCAAAAGTTCTTTTGATTTTTCAGGGAGTAAGTGGGAAAGATGAGTGTGTACATTTTATTCAACCACTCTTGGTGAGTGTGGGGGAGGAGTTTGAAATGCATAAGTTTCTGTTTGTTCCTAGTTGTGACTGTGGTTTGCTAGTGAAAGGAATAAGATGAATGTGTCTTTACCAACAGACCGTGTGAATCTGCTGGCAAATAGGACCAGGAACTTACAGATAGGAAAGTAACAGAACAAACTATTAGTTCTAGAAAATGTTACTAATCAACACAGACTGTTGCTCAGCCAAAGCCATGTTAAAATCCTGAACCTAAAGAACAAAGACTTAATAGAATTATAAATAGTTTTTCTCTTTCTTTTATATAAAAAAGGGAGGTGCGTATTAGAGGGGGTGCATATTAGAGTAGGTGATTTGAGAAGTCTGTACCTTCCGAATACCTCAGCCAATGGGGAAAAGGGAGAGGGTGATGCAGCTGGGAACTGAGAATAAAAAAGAGGCTGCATCTCCTAGCAACTTGAGAGACCCCTTGGAAAATGCCCATAGGCTCTCCCTTTATTTGAATAAAGTTACAGGACTCCTCTGTCTCCTTTTTGACATAAACATCTGACATTGCGGATTACTTTTCCTGACACTAGGAGGGATTTGATGACTGAGGTAGGAATGTGGATTAGTATTGTGAGGGGTGATGGGGAGGTTAGCACTGTTGTGACACTGTGTAAATTATCTGATTAAAGTGAACCCAGAAGTGTGGGCAGTCCCAGGGAAGTATGGATATGGAGCCTCTCCAAGTTACTGAGGCAACTAGGACAAGTATCTAAAGAGCAACACCCTCTTTCAAGGGAGGGAAGGAAGGGGTTGCAGTCTGTTGCTGAGTCCCTTTTAAAGGCAGGTCTTTTGGAGCCATGTATGTCTCCCTATAACACTCCTATCCTGCCAGTTATGAAATCAGATGGAACCTATAGAATAAGTGCAGGACCTAAGAATAATAAATGAGATTATTAAACCCAGGCACTCCATGGTCCCAGATCCTTATACCATCTTGAACCAGGTTCCCTCCTCACACCACTACTATTCAGTACTTGATTTAAAAGATGCTTTCTGGGGATGCCTACTTACAAAGCATAGTAAACGGTATTTTGCCTTTGAGTGGGAACAAGAGGAAGAAGGAAAAATAGTAAAGACATGGATGATCCTTCCACAGGGATACATGAAAGCATTGGTCTTATTTGGGCAAGATAATAAAAGAATTGTCTTCATCCCAAGAATTAGGTTATTGCCGTATGTGAATGATTTCCTCCTATCAGGAGAAAGGGAAGAAGTGGTAGGGGAAGCCACTGTGAAATTGCTTATTTTTTTTGCTGGAGGGGGACTTGGAGTATCTGAAGAGAGGGCACACGTGATGGAGAGAAAGGTTGAATGTTTGGGGTGCATTTTGACTTAAGGCTTGGGGTGTGTTGGCGCAGAGGAGGTCCAGAGAATCTTGGCGGTGCCGTTGCCCAGAAATAAAGGGGAGCTGTGACAATTTTTAGGATTAATAGGGTATTGCAGGGCATGAATTAAGGACTTTTTATTCTGTGACTTTTTAAACCAAGATAGCCCCAATGCTGTGGCATGGACACCAGAAAGACAGTAAAACTTTAGCCAGCCTCAGAATGAAATCTGAATTGTATGTGGATGTTAAACACGACTGTGCCAAAGGAATTCTAGTGCTAAAACGTTTGACCCATTTGCGAGGGGGTGACCTCATTGTTTGCTCTAATGGTAACTGAGGCTCTGTTGTCTGCAGAATTGTGTAGCCACGGCTTTCATGCTAACCAATGCCAAGATTGTTACAGTCTGGCATCGAGTTCTAAATGGATGATCAGCAGTAGATTGTCAACACGCTTTGAAAAGCCAGTGTCCACAAAGAAGACGGAGGACTCCTGCAACTTTATTCGAATAAAGGGAGAAGGTCCACTGGGGCATATGCCCGTGGGGTTTTCTCTCTCTCGAGGTTTTGGAGGACGCAGCCTCCTTTTATCCTGAACCCCCAGCTGCATGTTCTTTTCCCCATCGGCTGAGGTACTAGGAAGGTACAGCCTTCCTGAACCGCCTACCACATATTCCCCGCTGGAATATGTAATGTTCCCCCAAAGTCCAGAAACTCAGGCTTGTGTGGACCCACCCGTCTGTTTCAGGAGTCAAACTGACTGGGTTCTGTAACAAACCTGCGGCTTCAAGTTGGTAGAGACATTAAGACGCATTTCAAAGATATTAACACCCATACCCTCACCCATGCACACTCGCTTTTTATACCATGGTTCTTCCACACAAACTCGATCTTAGAGGTCTCTTTCAACTTTAATGATTCTATGACCTTTTCAACCCCACACATCTACTGCTTCGCTCACATACCGGCATGAATATGACACACCTTTTCCTTGTATGCAGTTTTGAAGCTCTACACGGTTACTTTCCTCTTCTTCACGTCTCCTCGTACCGGCGGAGGCCGTGATTTTCACCCCCTTCTTCATTAGACACAGACACTTGCTGTTTGCAACTCAACCCCGCAGACCTGAGGGGCAGGGCGGTACCGGCCCGGCCAAGCCTTCCGCACCCGCNCGCCGTCCGCCCTGTCACGCCGCGGCCGCGCTCCCGCCCCGCGTTCCCATGGCGCTGAAGCGGATACAGAAAGTGAGTGCGGCCGAGCCGCGGGAGGGGGTGGAAAGGGCCCCCCGCCCTGGGGTAGTCGCTGGAGACGCCCCCCTGTTACCGGGCGTTGTGGCGGCGGCCGGACCGGGCTCAGAGAGAGGCGTCGCGGCAGCCGCTGCCGTGCGCTTTCTCAACCAGGACCCACCCCTCCCTCGCCGGCAGCCGGGGAAGGAGAGTGGGTGTGAGGCGGAGAGGAGAGGGCTGTCGTCGGCCGCTTCATGGTTTCGGGACTCTGCCTCCTTGAAGGCCCCGCACCCTGAGTCCGTGCTTTAACGCGCCGAGATGCTCTGAGCGGCCTGCGGGAGCGAGGAAAGCCGACGTGCTAATGGGGGGTCTTTAGCAGAGGCGCTGGGACAACATCAGTTGCCCAAACATTGCGCTGCCGTTCTGCACGGCTGGTCCGCACTGCGCTCAGGCTGTTTCGTGGGTTAAGAAGTGCTGTCAACATAGTTCTTGGCGTGACCTTTGAACGTATCCCAGTTGTAGTGTTTTGGGCTGATACTTGAAATGGACTGGTTCAACTTGTGGAGTGAATTCCTGGTTTCCTTTTGTTTGGCAAGGCTGAGCTTATCGTTCTTCAGTACAGNTGAGGGGCAGGGCGGTACCGGCCCGGCCAAGCCTTCCGCACCCGCGCACCTCCCCGCCCGACAGGAGGCGCACGCGCTGCCTTGCCGCTGGACTGCGCTTCCCGGCGTGCCCCGCGCGTGGCCGCATCTCCGCAGGCGCAGGAGGACGCAAAGGGCACGGCCGTTGCGTACCCGNCCGCTGCCGTGCGCTTTCTCAACCAGGACCCACCCTTCCCTCGCCGGCAGCCGGGGAAGGAGAGTGGGTGTGAGGCGGAGAGGAGAGGGCTGTCGTCGGCCGCTTCATGGTTTCGGGACTCTGCCTCCTTGAAGGCCCCGCACCCTGAGTCCGTGCTTTAACGCGCCGAGATGCTCTGAGCGGCCTGCGGGAGCGAGGAAAGCCGACGTGCTAATGGGGGGTCTTTAGCAGAGGCGCTGGGACAACATCAGTTGCCCAAACATTGCGCTGCCGTTCTGCACGGCTGGTCCGCACTGCGCTCAGGCTGTTTCGTGGGTTAAGAAGTGCTGTCAACATAGTTCTTGGCGTGACCTTTGAACGTATCCCAGTTGTAGTGTTTTGGGCTGATACTTGAAATGGACTGGTTCAACTTGTGGAGTGAATTCCTGGTTTCCTTTTGTTTGGCAAGGCTGAGCTTATCGTTCTTCAGTACAGACAGGGTGTCGCGGGTGACCAGCATGGGAGGGGGGGGGTTAAGGTTATTGCTGTAGTCGTGGAACAGAATCCGTGGTGTTTGGTTGCTGTTGATGTGCCATATTTAGTCCGCGTTAGTGCTATCCTGGTTACGTGACGGTGCTATAATTTCTTGATTTGGATTCCCTTTTGCTCTTGGAAGCCATCGGTATTGCAGAAATCGGATTCTGTAGTGACCGATTAACCCTACAGCAGGCAGATTTGGGATAACCTACAGTAGGTACCAACTTAATGGGAAGGATTTCAACCAGAAGTTAATAGTCCTGTCTCATGCAGCAAAGATTATGCCTTTACAGGTACTGCAGTTAAAGGGACATTTTTGTTCCTTCATATCATGTATTTGTCGTGAATATTGCATTTGGCCATTATATCAAATATTAACAAATAACTACAGTAGTTTTCTTAGCAATAACTTTGTCATGCTTCTACATATTACAGGAATGGTTTGCCTTTTGTTGCCATTTTAATTTACCACTTTTTTTTAACTTCTCCTTACCCTTATGTTTCAAGAAAATGATTGTTCTGAATACCATCTCTTTCCACTTCTTGTTCGGCTTCTTTCTGCTAAAGTAAACGGACAAAGGGGAAAGTCTGGTAATCTAGTATTTTTGAGTTCCAAATGAGGTCCTACTAGAATAGGATTATTCTTCATTCTTCTATCACGTTCCCCATGTAACTTTTCTTTCTGCTTTAGAGACGTTCGTAGATACTGGAAAACCACCATTTTCTTTACTGTGGCATTTAAGAACTTTGATAGATGTGAAATTATGGTTAGACATTTTATGAAAGTATCTTTCATCCTGTTATCCTTACTAAATTCTGTTTCTACTCTTTCAAAATGAACTTTCCAACTTGCTGACTGTGAGGTGCTATGAAATTTCCTGATTATACAGTAACTTCCACCCAAAACTGGGTAAGGACCCTCCAAGAAGAGTTGAGATTAAATTTGGAACTAGTTACTGCTTGCATCTAGGTTGCTGCAGAAATGACTACTGCTGGTTTTCTTTTTTTCATTAACTACCTTCATCACTCTCTGCTGCCTTTCCAGGGGAAGAAGAAATTCTACTAGAGGGATTTGGCTAGCAGCCTATCTCTGGAGAAGTAGAAGAGGAAAGGGAATGGCAAGGAAATTGGTTTGTTCCAAATGGAAAGCTATAAGGAAGGGGAGAAGTTTGAAAAGACAAACTATTTTGATGTCACTGCAATACACAAATTTTTTCCCAAAAAATCACAGAACTGGAAGTTTAGTGGTAGATGAAGTGTATTTGTATGTTGGTGTGTTTATCTCATCTACTTTCTTGGTGTTTCAGACTGGCTGTAAAGGTTGATAGTTATGTTGTATCCCAAAGATAGGAAGGGGTAAGATCTGGAGTAGAGGAAATGCTGTGGTTGCACAGCAAGTGTCTGTGCCTAGAGGGATTCTTTGGAGAACAAAATGCTGTCAGCAAACACAGTGGTATTGCTTGGGAGCTCGTCAGTCTAGACATACTGTTTGAAGTTAGGCTTGGGTGGGTTTAGGGTGGTTCAGAATTGTGCTTTAACAAAGGTAAGGGATTTTGGTGGCAAGCTTGAGTGTTTGTTCACAGTAATTTTGCTAATTTGTGTGTTCAGTATGACAACACCTACAAAGGAAGCAAAGCTATAATACGTTGACAGTAAGCATATTTTTTGTCATACTGGTTGGGACTGATGTCTAAATAGTATTGCCCATTGGGGTCTGTGTCATTGCATCCTGCCTTTGGTTGATTGTCCTCGAGGGACTCCTCAAAGGAGGGTAGCATGTGGATTTTCAAGACTGTACTCTAGTTACAGAAAGACATACTGCGCTTGAGAGCTTTCTTAAAAAGTGGGCAACTGAGTAACTAGTGAAGAAGCTGATCACTGCACATGGAAGTATGTTGATTTTGGTGCTGTAGGTGGAAAAACGGTGAGGACATGAAGCCCTGCTCTGCAGGCACAGCTGTCAGTGGTGTCTTCATGACAAACTCATTTCAGAGTTCCTCAGAGAGTTTAGGGTCGGCGGATTCTTACTCATCATAAGCCGAGGAGCCTGTGTTCATTTACCTTGTCAGTGCTTTGCTTTGCCATTGTGTAAGAGAGGCACTGTTTCTACACTGTCAAAAAAGTTATGTTGCACTGTGTGTGATGTTCCTTGGGTCAGTGAAAGAATAACACATTTTTGTGGGCATTGTAAATTCCAGATATTGCAAATGATGAAAGCAAAACAAATAGTGTAGGTTTTATTTGGGAAGGAATATTGTGCAAAGAAGCCTTAATTCTTGCCACTTCTGGAAAGTGAGATACCATAACTTTTGTGCAAGGTGGAAAATAATTCAGGCTGTCAGGTTCTGCAAAATAGTATGTAGGTCTCAGTTCTGCCCATCTGTCCTATGCAGAACTATTTTTCTGGGGTTCCTGTTCTGAATTCTTTGTCCACATATCTAATTTGCAGAGTTTGCCATCTTGTTAGTTCCATATCACAGTTGAGATTGTTTTCATAAGTCCTGTACCTGCGTGCTCCTCCAGTGTTAGTGGGAGGTTAATGTATTTGTTAAGGCTCAGGCTGTCTTGTACAAAACCAGTACATACTTTTGTTACAGGCATAAAAAAAATCGGACTTAAAGAGATTCTAGAAGACATTTTGAAACCAGAAAGGAGGAGATAGATTTGAACACTGCTTTAAAAATAGCTACTGTTTTTGTCTTATTGGTACATAGTGCTTGATTTTCTCTTACAACTGAGTAACAATAGAAGCATTCAAACATTTAGTTATTTCAATCAACTATATGTCTCTGTGTTTCAGTATGCGTTTCATATATGCATAGGCTAACAGGACATACTAAGTTGAAAATTTATGTTGAAAATGACTATTGTTATTGTAAATCGACTCAAATAAAAATTATTTAATTTGTGGTTTACATTTTGACTTTAAACCTGCAGTCTTTAGATGGTAATGGACTTAATGAGGAAACTTCTTTGGCTCTAATATAAAATGTTTGAATTTGCTTTCAAAACCTCAGCTGTGATATTACATATTTAGCATTATTTTTTTTGCATTAAAACAATGTATGGAAATAGAATATTTATTACCGCCTAACCATTACAACAATAAATTTTATGATAAATATGTGCTTTATATTTACCAAATTCGTGAAGAACCAGAGAATTAACTACTCTTAAGTATGATCACTATGGGTTTTTTTGAGGAATGATTCCAAGCAACAGTGTATTCATGGAGTTGGTAGGAAATGAGTCTGTGGTCTACAGTGCATTTTGTGCAAGAAATTAAGAACACAGCTGACAAATATAAATCTGTATTTTAAATAACAGTGTGGAGAAAGGTTCTGGTTGTGGTTTTCTGTTAATTGGAGACTGAAAATAGTTTTTAATGATGCTGTCTGCAGTTTATTTCAGTCTTCAGATAATCTGCTGTCTTTTTTTCTGAATTTTTTTAGACTGAAAAAAGACATTTTTAGGAAGTTTTTTTTTTTTTAAATTTTTTTAACTACTCATGCTCATAGTCACTGGGTGTCCCTGAGTACTATGCTGAGAACATTTATTTTCTTGTCACCAAAGTATTCTTTACAATGTTGTTCCAATACCTTTTTGGGAGAGAAGCCTGGATACCAATCAAGTATGTAGGTATTAAAATGGCCTCACAGTCTTCAAATTCATTCTTTCATGAAATACATCCTGCATTATTCTTTGACCGTGGGTATTAGCCTGCACATTTGGAAATGTCTCCAACATTTATAACTTACCACAGCCTGTTTTTTACAGCTGTTAATCTTGAATTTTTGCTTCATGCTGCCTACAGAGCCATTCAGGAATGTGTGTGGTGCAAGGGAAGGTGATAATTTGGAGGCTTTGCCCATCTCCAGTAGTATGTTAACCATTAATATTCTGTTCTACCCTGTAATATTTTGTATTAGAGGATTAGAAGATTTATTCCTACCACTGTCCCCAGCTTAGGTAGTTTTGTCTGTATTCGTTTGTCCTGGCTGTACTGGGATAGTGTGGTGTGTGTTGGAGCTCTTGAGAGATGCTGTGATGTTCACAAGTGTTTGAAATAACTCTTGCAGACAGAATTTTGGGTTTTGTATTCTCATGAAAGAACTTGCACCCATGTGTTGCAAGGCCGGATAGCTCTTAATATGGTCTATGGCAAAGAGGCAGGAAGGGTCTTTGTATGGGTTCCGCAGAGATGTTTATTCCATCTGCATGCGTGGAGGGTTCCAGGGACAAAGACAAGCCTCATGGGGAGGTCCAGGTTTAAGTACGGGGGTGGTAGGGGCAGAGAGAGCATCGGGGAGCAATGGTTTGGGGGCAGGGGGCAGTACACAGGCAGGGTTAGGGTATGGGAGCCGATAGGGAAATAAGGAGGGAGTGGCTGAGGGACAAGGGGCAGTGGGTGAGCAGGGAAAGCAGAACTGGGGTACATTAACATAACAGAACTTCGTAGCCTGTGGGAGAAGCCTCTTTCTGTCACTCTAACCTGGGGAGTGCCTCTTAAAATCTTTTCCTCCATAGGACCCTCATGGTCCCTCAGTTACTAGGCTCACCAGCTACCACACCAGTGTACACTGTAATTAATAGTGGTGACTTTTCTCTTTTGAAAATGAATCTGCACTGCTTTGAGCTATAGATGCTGTTTGTCAGCATATGTACATGTCTTGCACCAGCATTTTCTATACCAGTGGCTAGAAGTATTCGTACGGACCCTTGAAGTAACCAAACCTGTGTCATGCAGCTCCATGATAATGATCCATAAAGCTTGGACAAAGTTGCTGTAATCAATTAACTTAAAATTACAGGGGATTCTCTAGTGGTGATTGTGTAGAGCTTCACTTGCAGTTATCTTGCACTTCCTGATGAGGTTTCAGCACCTTAAGCTTTGTAAGTCTTCAGTCTTGTCCCTTGACAAAGCAAAGCTTTGGCCTTTTCTTGTAAAGAGCATCCATGCTTTGTATAAAGAATTCTTGTATTCAGCATCTCATTCTTTTGTGAATATGTAAAGCAATGAAGTTTTTTCTACATGTATTTAGAGGATCCTCACGTTTGTTCTGTAGTGTTTGATTCTGGGCACTGGCAGGTCAGTCTGACTCCGGGACATCTGCATAACTCCTTGAACCATTTCAAAGGGTGTAGGAAAGCTTGAAGCCTAAATCTTACAGCTCTCCAGATAATTTTGCTTTGAATCTGAAGTTTAAACAGCATAATCAGCAATGTAGCTGAATAGTTTTTCATTTTTATCACAGCTTGATCTGAATTTCTGTATGTAAATATTCAAACTGTTCATACTGTTGGATCATGTTACCACTTGTATTTTTAAACCACATTAGCTTCACTAGGTAATTTCATATGGTTGCAAAATACAGCTTGAATTTGCTCTATTGATTTTGAAGTTTGGTCTGGCTTTATGTTTTGTTGCTGCAGAAGCTCTCTGAATATATTTCTGAACAGTGGTCTCATTTGGTGAAGTTGATTGAAGGAAACCTTTTCTTCATTGTTGTTAGGAAATAGTAATAACAGGAGTTTATAGTTCCAGGTCTCATCAATGTATAATTAAAAATGTTTGGGTTGGTTTTTTTTTAATCATGAACAAATGTCAGTGCCTTTTTAGCCTGAACAAATTGAAGTGTATATCGGAGGAGCATTCCCCAGTTCTGTTAATTCTTAAGTACATGTGTACGAATGAAAGAAAACCAATTTGTGTGGTTTTGTGATATGTAAAGATTTTGATGAGTACATCTAGCAGCAAAAGCACTGTTACAGACTTGTGACTCTAAAATTAAGTGGTTGCCTGATAGTTCTCATATGCATATGAAATGTTTGCATATACGTGACAGACTTTCTGAAAAGTTTAAGCTGCATATTTTTCCAGTTACTGCCTTGAATTTAGTAGTCAACAATGGCTGTTATAAAATGCATGATTGTTAGTCAGTTCTGTTTCGGCACAGTTTAATGTAGCTGTTTAGTTTTGGTTGGGTTTTTTTTAGTGCATGTACAAGACTTAATCTTCTCTTGTTAGGTTAGATCTAGAGTTGCAAATTAGAGAAACAATGCCTGTAACACCTCTGCTGCTGGTCATGTTTGTCTCTGATGACTGCTGGAAACTTGAGATTTGTTGACTCCCTGTGTGTACTGGCAGTGGCTTGGCTTTGCATAAAGAGCTGGTTTTCTGAATCACTACTTAATGAAATTTGAATCCTCCGATTAAAACGGGAACTGCACTTCTAAAGTGCCTTTCTTTGTTAAAGTGTAGCCCAGAGTGTTGTTTCTGAATCAGCATACAGTCTCACCAACAGACTAAAGTTAAAGTGCAGACAAGTAATGTCAGTTGACAATCTGAGCTATTTCAGTATGTGAAAGAAGTGTCTCTCTTGTTTTAAATCACAAGGATTGTGAGAAGTGACTTCAGAGCAGTAGTAAGATATGGTGCAGTGCTTTTTTTTGATTTCAGGGCCAAGAGTGAACCTGTAGGTCTGGCTGAATTTAGGTGTCAGGTCCATGGTAAATATTTAGTGGATGTCATAAATGGAAAAATATATCACAGCAGTTGAGAAGTGCAGATTTTTAACCCTTCAAATTGTGTGTAAGGTTGGATCACACTAAGTACACCAATTCTACACTTGAGTTAAACTTAGTTCCAATTTAAATCTTGATTTTGTATGTAGTTGCCTTGACTAATATATTTTGAGTAGAAATGTTTCTGGTGTTACTTCCTAACGTAAACTCACAGACCTTCTTATGTCTATTGTTGACTTAAATGTGTATGTTTTGAGTAAGGAACTGAGTTACTTACAGTGATTTAACACACATCTTTCAACTTATTTCAAAGAAAGTACTTGCATGTAGTCATTAAAGTTCCTGCAGCACAGTTCCTATCAGCCTAGAATTGGAAAAAGTTGTTTTGTCCTTAGTACAGTAAGTTCAGACCTCAAAAGTAGTATATTGAATTAAACAAGGAAAATGAACTAACATTACTGCCCATCTTGTTTTCTGTTTCAAATAGTGATGATAAATCAAATTAAAAACTGAGCTGGGTTTGTGTAATCACATAATAATTTCAAGTTATTTGGGACTGTGTGGACTACTGCAAAAGAAATAAATCAGTTGACCACCAAAAGCTTCTCTGAGTGCTTAAGTTTCAACTTGGCAGTTTTTTAGTAGCCATTAATAAATGCTGGGAATTGAATCAGGGTATGATAAATAAGGTGTAGAGCAAATATTTTTCCTTTCATTTCCTGTTTAGTTAAGACCCTTTATATTATGTTCATACACCATCTCCAGGCAGGCTGCAAACATTTTATGAGCCAGTTAAGCTCAGGTGATATCCATAGACTAGGACAATACAGAAAGTTTTTTAAAATCAAAAGTTAAGTGAACAATCAGATTAGCACCTAATTAAATTAAGCATTGAGTTTCCAGACTAATCAAGAAACCATATTTTTTTTGTCTCCTTCAAGTATATTGAAGTTACTAAGAACATGGTTGCAACTCATAAATTCTTTCAGATATTAATTTCTAGCACAATGTTAGCTGCAGGCCATCTGGCAAAAAAGCTTCTTAATGGGCATTTCAAGTGTTGATTGTTTTATTAAAATACCATAAAAAATGCCCCCAGGTTTAATAAAATTGGTTTGTTTTCCCACTTTTGAAGGGATGCTGCCAAGTGGTAAGGATTTTCACATCTTTCAAATATTTCTGTGTTTCTTGCAGGAACTAAGTGATCTGCAGCGAGACCCACCAGCCCACTGTTCTGCTGGACCTGTTGGAGATGACTGTGAGCTCCTCCTAGTACATTCAGCACATTTCAGTTCTGAAAAGGCTTGGAAAATCTCTAATTATTGTATTTTTTTGACTTTCAGTGTTTCATTGGCAGGCAACTATTATGGGACCTGTAAGTATATGAATCATGCCTCTTAAAATGTAAGGTGTTGCTTCTCTTTTTTGTTACAGAAGAATTCATTTGGGTTTCTGTAAACAGCAGCCTCATTCAGCTGTGCTGTGTATAGCTTGAAACTTTAGGGTGATATCATTGTTCTTAGTAGTCTGGTACCAGTTGCTTTCTGTAACTCTTCAAAAATCCATCCTCTTCATGAAGTTGGGAGTGCTGAATCAGTCAACTGTGGTGTTTGTGTTGGTGACTGAGGGCTACAAAGCAAAGAGCTTGCTTTTCATAGATGGTCAGATCAATTCATCCATCTGAAAGGAAGAAGAGTGGGTGAAATCTAATGTTAAAGTTGGCAACTGTAAACAAGAGCAGAGTTGCAGAGGGTAGTTTTGGGGCTTTTAGATGGAGCTTATTTTATTTGGTAGCTGTGATGTGGCTCTGGCAAAAGCATATGGCTTTTGCAAACTGCAGGCCAGCAGTGGGGTGCTTTTGTTGGTTTTTGTGCAAGAAAGGTGCTTTCTTTGAGTTGAGGAAATGACGACTCCTGTCATGGCAATGACATAAGAAATGACAAAAAAGCTTAAAACCAGGTTTTAAAGGAAAACTGAGAAGAACTTAAAAAAAAACCAAAACCAAAACAACATGATCTGAGGGAAGGTCTGCTTCTTAATATCCTGGTAAGGAGTTTGTATTCCTAGTACTTTCCTTTCAGATTTAATAATTTAGAAAGAAGAGTCTCTAGTTCAGACAGTGAGCCGAGTCACTGTGTGAGATTAAATTTTGAGATAATACTTAATCCATTAAGATGCAGCATTAAATCATGGAGAAAAGTGGAAATGTGTCTGCTTTGATACTAATTCTCCATTTTCAGCACAGTTGTTCTGAAGCAGTGAAAGGTCTAATTTGCCAGTGGTGTGCTGGAGTCTGTTGTCCGTCTTGTCCAGTGTCCAGCCACAACTTTTTCTGTAGTATACTAATGCTTTTGACCTTTTTCTTCAACAGCTGTGTTTTTTCACATACCAAGGCCTTCTGACTTTTGCCCTCTTGCACTGCCAAAGGGTGAATGGCGAAACAGCAACAAAGAGTTAACGAAAGCTTATGTGCAGGTTGCCACCAGTAATGTCTCTGTCCTGAATGACTCTGATGACATGAGTAAAGGAAATACTAGCACATAAATTTTGGCTTAAATTCCATTTTCTTCTCCAGCTTACAGTTCAGCTGTCATATTCTACAGTGGAAAATACTTTTTCCTTTAAGTTCCTCAGATGTCTCTAGTTAAGGGTAAGAATGAGCATCTCTTGCCGACCTTTCTCAGCCATATCTGCAGAGATACAGGAATAGAATACTTCAGATATTAATCCTTTACCTTGATAACAAAAAAAATTAGAGGTGCACATTCTGTATGTTTCCTGATGGCCTGAGGGAAGCATAGGACTAAAGCTTACCTTCAGAATTCACTTCCTGTTTGTGGAAGTAGGACAACCTCTTCTGTCTATAGGTATCATCAATTTGTTTTCTATACCTTGCTTATAAAACACAGAGTGACTTCACTTTGCCTTCTTTTTGACACTGGATTTGCCTCATCTTCAGCTTACTTTATTTTTGAAAAATCCATTTAGTATGCAAGCAAGAGGTCCTTTCAAACCTAATTGGAAGTACAGTGGCAATCTTCTGAGGTCGCCTAATGCTGACTTCGCATGATGGTATATAACTTGCCTTACTCTGCAGCCGTCTCTGCACTTTGAGCATGTAAGGCAGCATGGCTTAGCGGACCATTTGTGACTGCCTCTTGCAGTCATATAGTCATTTCTAAAACTGTTCATTTCCAAGGTAAAGCTTTTACTTAAAAACAGCCTGCCTTTCCTTCCGTAAGGAAACCCAAAAACTTGATCTTCAGCTTTGCTGAGATTGAGTTCCTACATTGTTGTTGTAAACTTACCAGGTAATGAGAGTAGTTTTCTTCTTTCTCTTAACCAGAAATGGCAGAACTGCTCTCTATCACTTAGCATCAAGACTTTACAGCTCACTTTTTTAGTTAATGAAAATGAAAGTTCTTCAACAGATGACTACTACAAAACTATTTCTTTCTATTAATTGGGTACCACCTGGACGTAAACCTGTGCACGTTTTCTAACAAAATGCATGTTCACAGATTTATACAGGTCACAACGATGTTGTGTATTTTAAAACTCCCTGATATCATCATGATAAACAGAATTATGTTGGAAAATCCCACTCTTTGCATCTGCAAAGAGAAACCACTTCTTAAGGTAAGTATGTTTGTAGCTTAAGGATGGAGGAAGATCAGAGCAGCTGTGGTCTTGCACGGAGACAGGATTTGGAGGACCTGCTCTTNNNNTGCAGTGAAGCTATTGATCTCCTTCTCTTCTTCTCCCCAGAAGGGCAGTCGTGCTGTAACTGTGTCGTGCTGCTGCAGTAGTAGCCACAGTTGGCTCTACTGTAGCTCTGCAGGCCAGTGGGAGTGTACAATTCCCTCTGTGCATTCCCAGTTTATGGCCCATAGTGGGCTGTGTACTGGAGAAAAACTGGATTTTCTCTAGGACGTTATCTGCACTTGGAAGGGAAGCTCTGAAACAGCTGAAATATATTAATGTGTTTTATTTGTTTTGTTTTTTCCTCAGCCTGATAGTGCATATCAAGGGGGAGTATTTTTTCTCACAGTACACTTTCCAACAGACTATCCTTTCAAACCACCAAAGGTAAGTCCTTTCTTTTAAGGAAAGAAAGTTTTTTTGGTCAAAGTTTATTCTTTGAGGCTTAATTTTGGAAGTTAAACCAGGAAGGTGAGCAATAGTATACATGTTCATCATGGATTCAGATAAGACTGTAAAAAAACTGTGTTGGCAGATCTGGTACAACTATAAAGGAAGGGATGATGTTAAGGATTACAAATGTAATAACCCTAATCTAATGTTACTTGGTTTTTATTTATTTTTTATTACAGATTGCTTTTACAACAAAAATATATCACCCAAACATAAACAGTAATGGGAGTATTTGTCTTGATATCTTGAGATCACAATGGTCACCAGCTCTGACTGTTTCTAAAGGTAAACTCACTGATTTGATAATCCATTTATGAAGTTGCATACACTACCATTGCACTTTTTTGTGTATTATTGCACTATCTTAAATGTAGCAGTGGGAATCCATTTATCCTGCATGTTTCAGAAGAGGCAAATTCTATTTGAATTCTTGTTATGATCTGAAGTCTTGTGCAGTTTATTGGGAGTGTCACATTACAGAAAGATGTGGGCACAGCAAAGAAATGTTCTAAAACAAGTTGGGTAAGATAATAAAATGTCCAATTAGGCTGAAATGCAATAGCTGACTCTGCATGCTGAACTGAGGAGAAACTGATGAGCAGGGCCTCAAAATCACAACTTGGAAGTAATGTGAAATCCTGATAACTGATGTTACATGATTGCCTGTTGATGACTCTTCGGGTTGCCTGAGCATCCTTGTGTGGACTAAGGTCTTAATTACACTTTATTTTAAAATGAGATAATTTGTTCTGGTTTGCATTCCTTTGTAAGACGAATATTTTAAAATGTAGCTCCTTTCATGGTCATCAGTAAAAGATTTACTAAAATATTCCCATCCTGTAGTTAAACACTCTCAAAAGTTGAACACTAGATTTTTGGAACTTTGAGTTAACAGTTAAGCAGTTTTTTGTTGAAGGCATTTTGTGTCACTTCAAAACCTGCTTAAAATGTGGGTGCTGTTGTTTCTCCTCACCCATCTTCAAAACGCTAAGGCACACTTAGTCATACTACAGAAATTTCTCATGTGACTCAAAAGGTCAAGCCATATCACATCTTATGTACTTGGGAGCTCTCTAAACTATGTTTCTTTTTTTAGAAGTGTTATTGCATTTGGATGTACAAGCAAAAAAAAAAAGTGAGTCTTTGTCCAATGGAAATTGCTCTGTGCAAGTCCAGTTGCTGTACCTCCTTGGAAAAGCAACTTCTCATGCATACAGGCCTATGCAGTAATCTCACAAGTTGTATAAAATCTAAGTCTAATACTGTTTCCTGAAGTCATTGCTGAAGACATGGATTACTCTTATGTGTAATTGGTATAATTTTTTTCACATGAATTAGTTGTTTTGTATCTATCCAAAAATTGTCTTGTTTCTAGTTATTAAGGAAGTGAAAATTGGCACTTAGCTTTAACACTTGGCATCTACATCTGAAAATTCATAACAGTTTTAGATCTTCACCATTTTTCTGTCTCTTTACTTGTTGAACACTGGTTATAAAGTGGAGTGGCCTGCTGGTCTTATGTTCTGATTTCATGTGCTTTTAACCTGCTTGCATATTATGTATTTTATAAACTGGAAAATAGGTCAGTGACTCATGGAACTTTCTCCTTTCTAGTCTTCGTTTAACTGAATCAAAAATGTATAGCATATTATAAGCACCTCTGATAGGTGTGTGACCATTCTAACCTGATTTTCCCATATTACTGGCACTTCAAATAAGTCAATATTGAAATGGCTGAAAATAGGTGTGGGCTCTTGGGTAACGAGCTAAAGCAGGGGGGAAAAAAGGTATTTTACAGCAGATTCTTACAGTAGCATGAAATTCCCTTTCACAACATATTTAGAATTATTTAACTGTGTACTCTTGTATGCATATTAGTTCGGAGTATAAAATTAGAAATTTCCTGAAAAGTATGGCCTGAAAATGTTAGCAAAATAATCGAACATCTTTAGTTCAATACCAGGAAATGGGTATGAACTTATAAGTGAATACCTGCCGTTAATGCTGATCAAGTATTTCCCAAAATGGAAGTCACACTTAGGTAGAATGTTCATATGATTGAGAGCATAACTGTCACCACAGAAACAGAAAAGGATATGCACAAATAGAGTACTGCATGGCAATGTAATATTAATAACATTAGTTACTTTAAATAACTGCAGATGGAAGGCTTAGTTTGAGCAAACATCTGTGAGGTAACTGTGTAGTCCATAGTTTGCTTAATGTTCCTAGGCTAAGATGTGGGAGAGAGATCATTACAAAAGTTACAGGTCCATGGGTTGCAAATTCTCTAGGCTTGTATCAGGTTTACTTAGGCCCTAGAAAAATGATGCCGTATAAACACTTCAGAACAGGACTGTTAAATGACAGGTTAATACTAATATGCATTCTTTTTCCAATTCCCTCCTACCACCCTCCTTCAGTGTACTGGAATATATTAAAGGATTATAGAAATAAAGCAAACTAACTTGTTTAATCTAGTGTCTCTTTTATTTAGTTTTATTGTCCATATGCTCCTTACTTTGTGATCCTAATCCAGATGATCCTTTAGTACCAGATATTGCACAGATCTACAAATCAGACAAGGAAAAGTGAGTATAACATACGTAATTGTGTGTGTGGTACTTGCAGATGGCTATCTGCTATATACCTTCTATATTAACTTCAGCAGTACTCTTTTCCTAGATTTCTACAGGATTAGCTTTTTAAATGTTGAGAATAGTGATGGCAACTAGAAAACTGTAGGTATACGCAACTGTTGGTAACTAATTTTTTTTTTGTACTTAGTTACATAAAAGGCTCACGCTTTTGTGTAACATCTTAGATTTATTGCATGAAAAATCATTTTCCCAAATATGAGTTATCTGTCGCTACTGCAGTCCTCTGGATTTTTGACCTTCTGTTTAACTGACTGAGTTGTTTGGTACCTATTTTTTAGTATTGAGTCATTGAAGACTTCTCGCAGTGTATGCAGTGTCTTGGGGCTCATCACATGTCACAATTTCAGGAAGATTTGAGTATTGCTTTTACCTTAAGGAGTGATGTAGAAGTTACATGGAAGTCTGATGTCTAGTATTTCTCTGCCTAGGCTAAGAATTATTAAAATTGCCTTTTTATGACAGCTCAGTGTCTGGTATAGTCAAATCATGTTACTTCTGAAGTGCTGGAACTCTGTAGCTCATTCTGCAAAGTAGATAGTGTTCAAGTTGAGGGGGTTGAGCATCAGCTTCTCCCTGTTTGTGGCTCAACTTTTTTCCACCCACCTACTTACTAGCGATTTCAGCTCTTGTGCCTCCTGTTTGTGAAGAAAGTGAATGAGGGATGGTTTTCTATCTCCAAACCTCAAAATTTAATAGTTGCTAGGGAAAGTGAGAAAATGTGTAGTCTTGACTATAGGTTTATCTTCTTATGATGATCACCTATTAAATTTTTTTTGTTTCATCTTGGATTTAGGAAATGAAAGATATGGCTGGTTACCCCTGAGCATTTATCTATGGGTATTTTATCATAAGTAAAGATCCAAAGACTTGTATGGTAGCATATTCTTAAGAAGAAAACCAATTAGTACATGAGTTGCTATACTGATCATAAGAAAAAGATATAAAAACTTTTCAGCATTTTTCTCTGGATGACTCAGAAGAAAGTGAATCCAGTCTGAAGAGTGGAATATAGCAAATATAAGGACCAGAGGGGAAGTTATCAACTCTCTAAGGACATTTACCTTTGGGATTATGGAATTATAAGATAATCAGCTTCATACCAGAAGGAAAAGACCCAAGACTTAAAACCTAGTAAAAAATGCTTTTTGGAAAATTTTCTTTTCAAGTTCTGAAATGCAGCTGGCAGTGCAGAATGGAGAATAAAATCCCAGTTAATTATACTGAATTTTATGGAACTAAAATATGTATATTTTTTAGACTCTTAATAGCATATGCCTTTAGGAGTAATTGACAACAAATTCCTGATAAGGTACAAATCAGGGAACCAGTTGTGAAATGCAAATGAAGGGTGCACAATACAACATTTTACACATTTTAATGCAAACCTGTGAAGTCGGGTTTGAGTCTGAATAGCTGATAGGTAACCTTTAGAAAATGAATGTGTAGTGGGTATATACTTCTTGGCTTTTAGACTATTTTAATGTTCTTTGACTCAATGCTCAGAGGTGAAAAGCTCAATAACACCTGTATTAAATAAATACATGGCCATTGTCAATGTATCACTAACAGCTCTTCACTGTAATGCCTTCTTTCTGCACGTACAGATACAACAGACATGCAAGAGAATGGACTCAGAAATATGCAATGTAAACTTTTGAAGACATTTTCATATACCACAGAGTACTGTAAATTCTAGGTTTTTTCAAAATTAGAAGGAAATGGAGCACAGTTTATGGTTTCAATGTGACACCCCTTGAATTCTTTTTCACCCATGTAAGTGTGTTTTGGAGCAAGGGAGAACAAACTTCCAAAAATAACCTTATGACTGTGATAAGAATATTTATCCTCTTTGTATGCTTTGCAGAAGACATTTATTATAGTTTCTAAGAGTTGGACACCTGCATCCTCAGACTACAAGATCTATAATGCAGTTGTAAATCAACCAAGTTATTTTTGCTGGAAAAAGAGCTGTTTTCATGTGATGAATACTTTATGCGTGTCATTGAAGTATATGGTCTGTTTCATAAGTGTGTTCAAGTTTCTTTTTGTTAGTTCTCATCTATAATTTGGATTTTTTTTACTGTATAGACTATTCTATTTACAATGTAAGTCATTTCATTTTAGACATGCTTGTGCACAGTATTGACAAGATAGACCTGCTAATAGTGAAAATAATTGGAGTATCTCACCCATTAGAATATTGTGAACACTGACTGCAGACTTCTTAAAACCTAAAATTATCTTTGCACTGTAAATCTTTGTATACTGATTATGGAAAAACACTTGGTTTTGATTCTGTTGCATACTTGACCTAATTTTATTCCAATGTGAACTAATTGCACTGGTATGTAGAAGGATATGTGACTGCTTTGTTGCTATTCACAACTGATTTTTGATCTGTGGGCAACATGACACTATATCAGACCTTTTACAAATCCAGATGTAGCCTTTTCCCTAGAAATAAAATACATTTTCTACTTCCCTTGGATTTTTTTTTATCTTAACTCCTGCATATCCTTAAAGTACTTGTTCTAACATTCTAACAGAGAATCATCAGCAGTAAGTGTGTGTGTGTGTCTTGTAGACAGAATGTTCAATAAAGCTATGCATCATGTAAGACTTACAGCTGGGTTGCAGTTAATTTTCATGCTAGCTCTAGCCTAGTGTATTTAGCCTACTCTGTCCATTGTTGGATATAGGACTTCAGTTAGGTTAATGCCATGCCACACCAATATTCATCTATGGAGGAGGTAATCACAAAGACTCTGTTAAGGTCGTATATTTGCAATATCAGAATGTTACAGTAAACTTCTCACACCTGAAAGTAACTTTTCTGTTAACTTGCACTTCTGTTGCTTCAGACTATGCATGTGGAAAGCCAGTAGTGCTGGAGAGGTGCAATCAGTTCTTAAAACGTAGATTCAAGCAGAAAAACTCTTGATGTCCTACCATTCATTCTTCTTTGTTATTTGAAAATTAAAAAAGATGGCAAAATTTTTCTTCATATCTTGCATATGAAAGAAAAAATACTTGTGGTTGGGAAATTTGTCATCATAAAATACATTTTTAAGAACGCAAATTGTTTTGGGGCTTTTTTTGTTTGTTGTTTTTTATTCTGATATGCATCGAAGTGGAATTTGGGGTATGGGTGGTAAGCCATATGCACAGTTAAGAGCTTTAATTCCTACAAGTGGAATATTAGCTCTTTGTTTGCTGATTTACTGACCTTAAGTTGGTCACATATGGGAAAATGTCATTTTTGTGCTAGTTTTATCTGTAATGTAATTAAGACATTTGAAACAGCAGCTCAATTGAGAGTGGTTCTAATCATCCTAAAATATCCCTGTTCACTACATTTTGCAAGCTGAATAAATGGATTTTTTTTGTTGCGGAGTGCTTCATTGTACTTGAACTAGGACAATGGAGCTAGGAAGGCCTCATTTATACTTCTTGCTCCAATGATCATAGAAAACTGACCATCAGAATGTGTTCGCAGAGGGTTTTTTCCCCCTAGGTAAATAGTAAACTGTTTGTATTAGGGGTGAATTAATTTTTTGGAATATACGGAACTGTGTGAAATTTGAAGTTTGTCTTGGTTTCTTTCGGTTTATCAGTTTGTGTTAGGGATGGTTTGAAAACATTTGTACTTTAACTGGTAGTGTTTCTGGTCTTTGTGCCATGCACGCAATAATGACTTTCTACCACAGTATGAAACTGGCAGGAGGATTGAAAACCAACAACCAACACCTATGTATAAGACATACTAAGCGTATGTAAATATTAAAAAAGGAACTTGTGATGATTATGCTGGTTTAGAGGTGTGAAGCTAAGTCTTTAATTCTTATGATACTCCTAGCAGTTCTGCCTTTCTGCTTTTGAAATTATCAGAATGAAATGATAAATACGGTATTTTAAACTTCAGTCATGCAGTGAATGTAGGGTTTAATCTGTGGAGAGAAACGTCTCCACTACTGCACCTTCAGAGTGCCTCCGTTTATCCTTTTTATACAAATTCTGGTTGCAGGGGCAGGGCTTGTTATAGATTAGTAGCCAATCAATTGATCAACCCAAAGCAAATTAGGGTTTTAACAATTTAAAATTTATTAAGCAAGCACAAGCAGGCAAAACAGCGCTGGGGCAGCTGGGGAGCCTCTGCTCCGCCTTGGGCTCACCGCTGAGGTCTTCGTGTCTTTGATCTTTATACCCTTCTGGCTTCGGATCCCAGTGTCACTTCTCGTTTCTGCGTGTGCCCAACCTGTTGCCATGTAGCCTGGTGGTCGTGAGAAAGAGGGCCAGATGTCCCCTTTCCGCTGTTCCTTTTCGGTATGTTCTTTCAGTCTCTGTCCAAAATACACCAGGATGAAGGCCAAAGATCCTCCTTTCCGTTGTTCCTCCTTGGTATGTTTCATAGGCCTTGCCCAAAATATACCATTTCCTTTATATAATGAGTTGGCTAGCTTATAATAATTGCTTTGCAAAATGCTGAGGCTTGATATACTAGTGATTAATTAGTAAAAACAGCTGGTTACCTCTTCCCCATTTATCAACTTATTTGACAACAGCTAATCTCTATCATAGTCCTCCTCCCTTTCTATTTTTACTGGTAATTTAACAAACAACTGGTTTCTATCTTAATTCCCACTCTTCTATTTTTACTTGTAACTCAATCAGCAAAACAACGGCCTTCTCTCACAGGGCTGAAAGGTTACTTCATTCTGTGCTAGTTACTACGATGGAAAAAAAATAAAATGTAAATCTTCCTTTTTCCCCGAGAACTGGTCGGAGCTGTGGCGTCTGCTGTTTCAGACAAAGCTGGGCCCAAAAGCTTCCCATTGCGAAGAAAACAGTGAATCCCTGCTCCGTAGACAAACTGTAGTTTTTGGCCACACCTCATCAACTGAATTAGTTACTAAGTACCCAGTTGGTTTCTAATGTCTCTGTTAGAAGATTCTGCCTGGATGCGCTCCCTGCGGGCGCACACTATGAACCCACCCAGCCGTGGTTCAGAACCTGCAGTGCCCGTGCGGGCGGGTCNCGCGCTCTTGGCACGCAGGCGCGGTGGGTCGGGATGGCGGCGGCGGCCTTGCTGGGCCGGGCCGCTGGTCTGGGTCTGGGCCTGATCACGGGCACGGGCGGGCGGCGGCTCCTCCGGTGCGGGATGGGAGTGGGGCTACGCGAGCGGGGTTCGGGGACCCTCCTCGACGGTGCCGTTGTGTGCAAGGCCAGTGGCGCGGCGGAGCAGTGCCTATCTCGGGGGATCAGCTCGAATCAGCGCCCGAAGCGGCCCCTCACCGCCTATCTTCGTTTTGTGATAGACAACCGTCCGGCTTTTAGGGAAAAAAACCCAGGTACGAGGTTTGAGGGTAGTGGGCCCGCGGTTGGCGCTGTTGGGCGCCGGAGCTTAGATACCGCCGCCCCCAGAGCGGGGCCACGGCCTGCACCCCCTAGAGTGGACTGAGACAGGAAGCCAGAACAACCCGTCCCTTTGTAAATCTGAACCTCGGGAACGATCTAAGCGATCGTAATTTCAGAGATCCAACCCATCTGTGTATCCGTACCATTCCCCAGGGGAATCCGGAATAGCCATATTCGCTGCCTGCACGTGCCTGCTTGGTCTTCCGTGCTTCATAAGTCAAAAAAATCGAACATGTGTGTGTGACTTTAAAATTGCCTGATGAAATGTCTCACCTAGGTAATACATGTTAACAATGATTTATGATTCTCAATTATCTTTGGATTCTATGTATTTGAAATACACTTTTGGTGATATTATGAGCTGTGTATTATTTTATTTTGAGGCTTAGTAATTGAAAAATGACAGATACTGTAAATGGGATATGGGAGAAAAAGTAAATATATTTAGAGGAAAATAGTTTTCTGTGAATATGTTTGATTTACTATCAAAAACTTTACTCACAGGCAATGCAGTGACTCTTGCCAGAGAGCTGTAAAATAGATATGCTGGTTTTGAAATACTGTTGAAGGTGTTTTGGTTTGAGACGAATTTGGAGACAAGAAGGTTAAAGTGCTTAAAGATCTATGGTCGTATTGGGCAAATTCTGAGGAAGATTTAGGGAAAATAATTTGTTACCCTGTTTAGCTTACTAGTTCAAGAGTTCCCCTCTCTTCATAGATTGTTAACTGAACTATCAGAGTATATTGTAGTTGCACACCACACCAGTGTTGTCCACATTTCCAAAATTTGAATAATTTGCAAATAAACATACTGGATCTTATATACTAATTGAGAATTTAGAGTTTTCTTTTTCCAAGAACAGTAATGGTTAAAAATAACCCAATAATTTATTTGTTTTCTTTTATCGGTGGTCAAAGCATTGTATTTGCAAAGGTTTTACGGTTGATCTACTTGCACTAAAACCTTCCCATTGTCTTGTTTTTCCAGAATTCTGAAAGTCAGGTTACTGAGAAGAGCTTAGTTATGTTTTTTCATCACTGAGGTGGCTGAACTTTACATCTGAGGGGGGAGAGAAGCTCATCTGTTTTTTCTTTTATTGTGAAATAAAGGGAAAGCCTGTAAAGGATTTTTCATTAAAAGAAAACCTTGTATATCCTCTTTGCACCACACTTGGGTTTGTTTGGTTGTTTGCTTGGGGCCTTTTTGTGGTTGGTTGGTTGGTTTGTTTTTAATTATTTTTTAACCCCTTCTCAAATTCAAGTCTGGCCAGGGGCCTCATCGGCTTAGTGCAAGAGCCAGAGGCAAAGGCTGTCAGCTGAAAACAAAATAGACTAAAGTCACTAATTTTGTTTGTTGGAGAGGAAAATTACTTTTTTTTTAAACTTCTTTAGAATAATATTGTAAATAAATAAAGGATAATAAAGATCAAAGTATATGTGCTGTGTCAAGTGGATAAAGTGACGTTATACTTGAACAAAAAATTCAGCAGACTCTTTTTCCTAAAAAACTTGGAACTGCTCCCCTCTCCAAATTCAGACCATTTTGCATTGTATAGAAAAGGATCCAGCTCAAAAGACAAAAAGTATGAAATTGTTGTGGAGTGATAATTGCTGCCTTGAAATGGTGCTTTAGTTTATAACTGCATGTTTTGTTCCAGGTGAGCAGTGACTCTTTCCCATCCCCCAAATATTGCAGTGCCCTTTAACTGCCATAGTGAAGTAGTTTTATGAAAGGACAAAAATGCATTTGTACAGGAAGATGATACTTCTGACAGCTTTCCTTGGGAAAAATTGAAGAAGCTTACTAAAGATACAATGTTGATCTTTATTTCCGGGCTTTCTCATTTTAATGTACAGAAGCGAGCAACCTGGAACTGATTAAAAAATTAGCAGGTGCATGGAAGGAGTTACCAGCATCACAGAAGCAGGTAAGGTTGTATCCTTTCCCTGAGTACTTTGAACTCTACAGGTGATGGGGTGTTACTTGATTTGGTGTTTCTTGTATTTTTTTTGTTTAGTTTGGTGGGATTTTTTTGTTTGTTGGTTTGTTTTTAAAGGGCTTCACACATCAAAACAGTTGGGAGAATTGGGAGCTTTAAATAACGCAAGGGAAGTGTGGTGGGGAGACTGGCTGAATGCGAGATGCCCACCAAAGCCACTTGCAGCTGCTCTCCTCAGCAGGTCCAGGGAGAGAAAATACAGCAAAAAGTTTGTGGTTCAGAATAAAGCAGGGAGAGGTTCCTCACCAGTTACTGTCAGGGCAAAACGAACTTCACTTGGGGAAATCAGTTTATTACTAATCAAATCAGTAGTAGGATAATGAGAAATAAAAACTTAAATCCTAAGACACCTTTCCCCCTACTCCCCCCTCTTCCGAGGCTCGACATCACTCCCAGTTTCTCAGGGAATGGGGGCTGAGGTCAGTCCATCATGTGTTGTCTCTGCTGATCCTTCCTGCTCAGTGGGAAAACTTACAGCATGGGGTCCCTCCCCCAGGGGACAATCCTCCATTAACTGCTCCAGCATGCATCCATTTCCATGAGCTGCTGTCCTTCTTCCTGAACCCACAGCCCCCTTTGTGCATCCTCCTACTGCAGTGTAGTCTCCTCCATGGTCTGCAGGAGCACAGCTGCATCACCGTGGGCTGCACCCCAAGCTGAAGGGCAACCTCAGCTCTGGTGCTTGGAGTATCTCCTGCCTCTCCTTCCCTGACCTTAGGATCAGTAGAAATGTTCATCTGACATGGTGTCCCTCCTTTCTCTGGCTGAAGTTGTGCAGTTTTCTTTTTCTCCTTCCTAACTGTTGTCCCAGAGGTGCCACCACCATTACTGATGGCCAGTAGTGGTTACCTCTTGGAGCTGGCATGACAGCTTCTCATAGGAACCACCCCTGTACCCCCTTTGCCACCAAAATCTGGACATGCAAACCCCATAAAGGAAGATACTTTGCTACTTGTACTTGCACTTGTACATGACCTTCGCTTTAATAGTTGTAATCTGTTGCCAGAGAAATGGCGCAACTCTCGCTTCATGTGGCTGTAGGGCTGCATACCAATTTCTTCTCCTTTTTGAATGGCAATATTGCATTACATGTACAGTACAAGTTTTGTAAAGTTGTTCTGCTCTTGTGTGTATGTTAGGTGAAACCTCAGTTAATTTTGATGGAAGGACCAACTTCTTTTGCTTCGTGTAAATTTCTTTGAGTCATTAAGTCTTAAGTAGTGAAGTTTCTCTAAGTGGCAATTTCAAGGGATAAAATAAAGCAACTCTAGGACTTGCTGATCATTGCTAAATTTAAATGCTATTTATAGCAAAATAATGATTGTTCTTCTTTGATTGCAGCTAGCAGTTAGAGGCAGTTAGAAACTAAATGCTGTTCTCTAAAGGAAATATCTTTGTTCAGTAGAATTGAGGTGCTCTCACAACCCTTCTGGACTTCTCATTATGTTTACCTTTCCCTTTGACACTCTGAAATGTAGAACAGGGAAATCAAACAGATCAAAATGTGATGTTCTGGGGTAATTTTTTTCAGTCTGTAATTTTTCTACTCATAGGTTAGAAATGTTAGCTTGTCTAGTGGTCAAATGCTTCTGACTGAAAGCATCTGTTTAAGGCTGGTGGTGGTTTGTGCTGTAGGTTTATGAGGAAGCAAGAAAGACAGACTGGAAAAGATACGGAGAGCAGATGGCAGCTTATAAAGCCCAACTGACTCCAGCCCAGACTGCAGCTTTGAAAGAGGAGAGGAGGAAACAACTGGCAAAGAGAAGATCAATCAGGGCAAAAAGAGTAAGTATTTTGAAGTTCAAGTTTCTTTTCTCTCAAGGAGCCTGACGTCTGTTTGTCTAGTATACAAAGTAGAATTGAAGCATGTTTTAGAAATACAAAAGCAACTCAGATTAAAAGAAAACACACAACAAGCACAAACCCCCCAAAATGGGGACCGTGGACTAAAATAATTACTGGTGTTAGCAGCTATTTTAGTGGCTTTCCTGTGCTTGAAGAGTGCAGAACTAGCACATATCTTTGTGCCTAAAGTTAGCTTCTCTATGCTTTTTTCTGTATTTCTAGAGTTACTAGAGGAAGGATAGGCAGTAAAAGACATTTGGACCAGCAACACTTTCTTCAGATGGGAAGACATCCAGAAATAGCTTTTCACAAAGACCTTGTATGTCACCTCATTAGCCCATACAAGGTAGCACGTGTTTGAAGTAGCCTTTTTTCCTTCCTTTTTTGGACTCTGCCACTGTGTAGCTGCTGCTGTAACATCTGTTTGCATCTATAACTTGCTGTACTTCCATTCTCTAGTCATCATCCCTGTAGGCAAAGCATTCTGATAGCAGAAACCCAGTTCTCTTCCACCTTCTGACCTCCACACAGACAAGTGCCTTCCTCTCTGCATGCAAGCAGTATTTCACACCAGAAACTGAAGCCTTACCTGAAGAATGATATAAAACCTTTCTTACAGAGTTGAATTTAGTAACACTCTTTGGTTTCTGTAAGATTTAGCTGAAGAATCAGTTTTAAATGCCTCAAGTTGTTAGCTTTTTGTAGCTTAGCATTAGTCTTGAAAAGCACTAAGAGCAAATTGACATACAGTCCGGTTTACAGAATAAAACACCAAAGAAAGAACTTGTGTTTGACTTTTATATAAAATATAAAGACAAATGCTAAGTTCAGTTTTGGAACAAATGCGTGCTTGGTAGATTAAATAACTTCTTTTCTTGTTTTTAAAGGAATTGAATCTGCTTGGAAAACCTAAAAGAGCTCGTAGTGGCTTTAACATTTTCCTGTCAGAAAACTTTCAAGAAAGTGAGGGAATTTCAGCTGTGGTAAGCCAGGAAAGATTGGGGTTTTTTAAAATATATCCATTGTGTTCAGAAAAATGTAGTTTAGATTCTGTCATTTTCAAAGATACTGTTCAGTAGTTCAGTATCGGGATGCTGCATTGTATAGGTTATTTTCTTTAAGCTTTGGCAATCTGGCTATACTGCTGGCATGGCCTGTATAAAGTGCTGTGTGGGTATACAGCCTTAAAACATTTGTACTATTTTTTTGCACTTCAGTGTTACAGACTTCATCTGTTCTTTTGTAATGAGAGAATTATCCTTCTCTTTGTTTTGATGTAGGAATATAATGGTTTTTCAGAGAGTTGTGGTGGTGTGCTCCTTTCTAGCAGTAGCAGGTTATTGTACCTCCTGTAGCTCAATGTTATGGAACATGCAAGAGTTCCTCAGCAAACTCACAAGTTCTACACTAAATTGTGCTTTGGGGTGATGTAAGTTACACTGGTGGATTATAGCACTTGGAAGTGCTGGGGACCTGCCCTGTGTGCCCCATGTGTTCCTTACCCTACACATTTAGTCAGTAAGTTGGGATGGTGGATATTGTTTGTTCCTCAGTTTTCCATCTACAAGGCAGGCTTCTCCAGTCAGCTGAGGCCTGGGCAGTAAATGTGGCTCAGATGATGCCCAGAAGCTTGTTTTGAACTATATAGTTTATTATTTAGTTCAACTAAAAAGGAAAATAAGGGCAATCAAGCTTTTATGATTTTGTGCTTTTTTGCATTGGTTTATACTTGACTTTTGCTCATGCAGCATTCATCTGTACTCCTCTGAAGTCACTCTACTCCTAAAATAGCCCTCATGTATTGCATGTTCTGTATCCCCTAGGCAAAGTTGAAGAAACTATTTGATACGTGGCAAAAACTGTCTGCTTCCCAAAAGCAGGTATGTCAGAAGATTGGGATGAGGCTCTGATCGAATCAGAATTACAAACTTGAGTCAAAATTTATATATTCATACAAAATCTTGAATTCAGTTGCTCAGAATATAATAGTGAGGAAAATACTCCAAGATCTTCATGCATCTTGAAAAAGATTGTCATTACCTTTATGCCAGTAGTGACCGTTTCATTCATAGTATTGTTGAAATGAGAGACAGTGGGATAGGATGGAAGTTTGGTGTGCCTTGAAGTGGATGCTAAGTAACATCTAGAGAAGAAGATGGAATAATAAGCAACAATTTGATTTTTTTCTAGTAATCCATAATGTCTTTAAACACCAGTATAAGAATTTGCTGCTCATGGAAAGACTTCTTACAAGGGAAAGCAACAGAAATCTACAAGTGATGTGCACAGGGTCATTTATTAACTTTGGTTGTCTGGGGGATAATTTTCTGCCAGCTTTCTCAGTGTATTGAACTACAAACCTGTAAATGAGCAAATCAAAAGTGGAGGGGTGCTGTACTGAAATCTAAACTAAACCTTATCATTTTCAGGTATTCTATACCCTACTGTACTTCCTACTGCCCTTCTTACGGGTGATTTTTAATGTGTACTCAGGACACACCCTATGTTCGTGTTCTTACTATAAAAAAATAATTTGAAATAATTCTACAGCAATATATATTCCTGTGCCTCACGTAATCCAGCTCTCTCAAACTAGTGCCCAAATAAAAAAGCCTTAATTGTTAGTAGCAGTACTAAATAAACTTCGTCTTCAGGAATGGCCCAGCTGTTGACATAACTGCAATTCAGTGCTAAAGCTCTGTATTTTTCTGCAAGTTTAATTTTTTTTTTTCAGTTAGCCGGAGGTAAAAGCAAATGCCTGGGCTGTTCACTGCATATGTGTTGTTTTAAATCACCTTTGTGTTGCAGAAGTTTTGCAGAAAAAGCCCCTTCTGTAACTCATGATACCTTATTTTCTTTTCAGCCATACCTGCAGCTTGCTGAAGATGATAAGGTTCGGTATGAAAATGAAATGAAATCATGGGAAGCCAAAATGATTGAACTGGGACGTGAAGACCTGATACGTTCCAAAAAGCAAAGGGTGAAAAAGAAACCTGTTGAAACTGCAAAGCAAGCTGAAACAGCCAAAGCTTCCTCAGGTGAAAACAAGGCAAAATTAAAAAAATCTGAAGAATAAAAAAATCACCTATGGTTGTACTGTTTCTGTCCTGCTGTGTTAATGCTGCAGTCAGCATTAGCTCTGAAATTTGGAAAACGCATGAAGGGCCCTTGGGAAAGGTGATCAGGTAAGAGAGGAGTTACTGTCTCTCAAAAGTGACTGATATAATCACTGCACGTATAGCCTGAACTGTAAAAAAGCAATTGGTTATTCAACTGTGAATACTGATACCCACTGAAATCAGCAGAGCTTTCCAGTAACTGTAGATAATAGCCAGCTTTTATAAGCTATTTTTAAAAATAAAAAAAATTAAAAAGATTCTTTCTTTATGAAAGAAAAAATATTCTGCAATGCTGCCATCTAAATCCTGTAAATGAGAGCTGAAATCTGAGTTGATGCTGCTGTATTTCATTCCCTCCATGTTATTGGTAGTGAGATGTTCTACATTTCAAAAACAGGCACAAGAAACATAAAATCTAGCTTTTATTTTACGCATCTGTCTTTTGGTACCTGTTAATCTGTGTATGCCACTTACGTTGCATTTAATTAAGACTTTTGTATGAATGTACCTGTATTGGACTTTTATTCTATGGTTTGGATACAAACACTTTTGTCTTGCTGTTGTCATATTTCAGATGACCTAGAAGGAAAAGAAAAAATGTGAACTGTTTGGACTTTGAGTTTTGGTGTAATAAATACAGCTATTTTGAAAAGGTGGTTGGTTTCTTTCCTAGGATCTCTCTGTCTTATTTAAAGTCTCATCAGTATTTTGATGAATCTATTTTTAGAAGGCAGGCCAATTTTTTCAGTAGTTGGTGGATCTCATCAGTTGGTAGTTCTGAGTGACCCACAAATAATCATGGAATTCTAGAAAGGCTTGGGTTGGAAGGGTCCTTCAAGATCACATGGTTCCCACTCCCCTCCCATAGGAAGGGATACTGCTCACTAAATCAGTTTGCTCAGGGCCCCATCCAACCTGGCCTTGGATACTGTGGCATAAAAGGGAGTTTTCCTCAAATCCTTTGTGTTTGATCAGTCTGTCAATGGCCTGAGGTTGATTGCAGAAATAAACTGGAAGCAATTATAGACAAGCTCTGATGGCCAGCGCAAACCAGCTCAAGATAATAATTCAGTGCACATAAAATCATGGAATCACAGAATATCCTGGGTTGAAGGATCCATCAGGATCATCAAGTCCAACTCCTGGCCCTATACAGGACGCCCAGCAATCCCACCCTGTGCCTGAGAGTGTTGTCCAAACACTTCTTTAATATTGACACGCTTAGTACTGTGACCACTGCCCTGGCAAGCCTGTTCAGTCCCTAACCAGTCTCTGGGGTAGGAACTTTTTCTTGATACCTAACCTAATCCTCCCTGACACAGCTCCAGCCAGTCCCTCAGGCCTTGTTACTGGTCACAGGAGTGAAGATCAGTACCTGCTGCTCCAATCCCCCTTGAGGGGATGTTAAATGACCTCAATGAGGTTTCCCCCTCATTCTCTGATTTTCCAGGCTGAACAAACCAAGTGACCTCAGATGTGCTGAGGCCTGAGATGACTTACCAGAGTTGACTTACAAGCTGAAACCTGGGCATTAAGTGACTGACGCCATCAATATTACTTAGCTAAAAATAGATGACCGAGACGCTTAGGTTTGCTGTTTAGCACCAAACTGGCTGCTTTAGAAACTTTCTCAACCTTGTGTAGTTATTTGCAAGAAATGTATCATTTTAAGAAACTCCGAACTGACACGATTAAGCTTGCTTTTAGGATATTTTAGGGGAAACCCTCCCATCTGAGGCCTGGGCTCTGGCCAAGCCCTGGCCCTGGCTTGGTGGGAAGTGTGCCATCAGATCCCGGTGGTTCTGCACTAAAAGTATAATCAAGTCACTTTGACTTGGGCCTATAAAAGCTGGACCCACTTTGGGGCAAATTCAGAGACCTCACCTATGGGTGGACACACTCCATAGGATTTTCCCAATTGCTGGGAAGAATTCTCCATGTCCTCACTGCGGAATGGGGCTCCCCAGAGAACATGGACTCTGAATGATGGTAAAGTATTTAGGCAGTTGGTAATGTATCTTTCTTAATCACTATTCTATCCTTTCATATGGCAGTGATTAGGTGCATTACCTTGCTTATTTTTCCTTGTTGCTAAGGAACATGGGCATGCTATTTTATTCAGTGTATCACTTTACTTTTGTGTTGCCTTAATATTCATAGTAAAATAAGCATTCTTTCTATTGGTGTCTGTGTCCTTTAAATCATCCCTGTAAATTAGGAAAACACTCAGCCTCTCCTCATAAGGCTTCCCCTGCAGATCCCTCACCATCCTTGTGAGCCTCTGTCTTGGTTTGAAAAGACAGGTGTCTGTTAAGGAAGGCAGAAACTTCCGAATTATTGTAATTTTGAAATCAAGAGGCTTTCAGGCAGAGATATGGGAAATAGGAATAACAGATCTTTACTAATATTTATATATATACATATATATATAAAACAAGGCAGGAGAAAATACTGGTTTAAACTGACAGATATAACCTGACCCCCTGTTAGTCAGGGGAGTAGTGGCAGTACAATAAGATGGTGTCTGTAGTCTTCTTGAAGTGATGGATGTAGTTCTGTTGAAGCAGTGATCCTGGAGAAAGGTGTGGTCTTCTTCAGAAGGTCCAGTGGTGCGTATGTAGCTTTTATCTTCTGGGAAATCCAGTGGGAAAGGCCTGCTTATGATTTTCAAAATCTCAGTTTATATCCAGGATTAAGTGCCTGGGTCTTCCTTTTGGGTTGAGCTTCTCACAAAGGCACTGATGGGCCCATTAACAGAAAATAGCCTTGAGGGGGAGAGGCAGGGAGCACTGCCCCACCTGGTGCATGAAGATGGTGACAGAATACATGCTTTTGGTCACGTCCTACTTTCTAATCCAGGACACCCTCCTTTCAATGCTCTCTGATCAATTAATGTATTTTTTGTCCTGTGGTGCCCAAAACTGCCTGCAGGACTCAAGGTGAGGCTGCACTAGTGTAAAGCAGAGCGGGACAATCACCACCATGGGGGAGAAGACAGGTTCAGCCTGTTATTGCAGAAGTTACGCTGGAGTCTTCTCTGACCTCTCTTCCCTCTAAAGCTATAATTTCATTGTTTTCTTTGAGGGATGGGAAAAAGTAAAGTTAGAGTTTCTGTGATTTCATGTTTCCCTTGGTGTTCCTACTCCCAAGGGTGCATACCAGTCTGTCCCTGGTGAACTCTTGCTGATCCATGCCTTCCTTCTGCCTGAACTATGCTTTGCAATATTTTCCCTAGATGATGAGTGTGTAATGTTATACAACACCGTGAACACACCCATAAAATTACAAAGACAATAAGGCAGCAAATACAACATCTAAAGTAATTTGAGTTCACAGTTGTGGTTTGGGAATCATATACTACAATTTAGTGTTCCCACAAAATAACACACACTGCTTACTCCTCCCTCCCCCTCCTCCCCCCCTGTGGTGGCTGGGGAGAACCACTGAAGGCACAAGAAGCAAAGATCTTAGGTTGAAATAAGAACAATTTACTGGAAACAAGAAGATAAGAAAACAAACAGTTACAGCAACAATATTAGTAACAGAACTGTACAAAAGAGAGTGTGATTCACATGCAAAATGTTCACCACACAGCCTGACCAGATTGCAGCTATGCCACCCTGACTGCTCCCTCCTGCTTAGAACTGGTGCCACCCAAACTGCTCCCTCCAGCTCGGCACTGTGCTTGCTTCAAACGGAAAAAAAACCCTTCTCCTCAGAAGATACTCTCTTCTTCCAGCCCCTGGCAATGACTAGAGGTGGTCTAGAATAACCTCTGTGTTCAGGCCATGCCCCTCTGGGCTACAGCAAAAAATTAACCCTGTCCTGGCCGGAACCAGGACAGAGTCCTGTGCCTAAGTCTGAGAGCCAGGAGGTTGGCCACAGAGATTGAGGGCAAAATCCTGTCTTGCAATTGGACAATGCAATACTTTTGAATGTGTGTAATCCTATCAGTTTGGATTTTATAGTCTGGATTGACATAAAGCTGTTGGAGTCTAGGAAAGCTGGAAAACTTTTCCTGTTGCTGTGAGGGGTCATTTTTCCCCCAGAGCACCCCAAGGGAGCTCAGCCTTTGACCTGAGCCCCTGAAAAAAGCTCCCTTCACTTCTGGACGAATTGAAAGCATCGAAGGTGTGAGAGGGATTTTGGTTTAGTTTACCACAGGGTGAGCATTTGTAGTTATAGGTTTTGCTATATACAGGTTAATGGAGACCAAACACGGGGAATCCAGGGTGTTGGCTCTGGATTCTTCTTCCTTCTTCTTCTTCTCCATTTCCTGAGATCAGGTGATTAGTAGAGAGAACTTGATGTAGAAGAAACATATTAATAGAAGTTAGTAGTTATTGGTACAAAAGACAAAATAGAATACGTAGCAATTGATTATTGGGTGATAAAGTTTTAAAAACTGTCTGCTCCCAAGAGCAGCAGCCATTGTAGCTCTGAAAACTGCAGCGACAGCCAGGGCACAGGCTGTGCTCCTGAAATTGAGATAAGAAATAATTAATAACCTGTGAAATTGCAACAAGAAGTTTCGTCTCATCTTGTCCTGATATGGCACTCTGAAAAGAAGAAAAAATAGCTGGGCCAGGGCCAGAAGGCTCCATCATTTTGGCACCCAATGGGTTTCGGGACCACGCCCTGGAAAATGGCAGGTCTTCTTCTGATCCCTCCATATCAGACACTCTTCCACGACGCAGACCGAAGGCTTGACCCAGCTCCTCAAAGGTGTTCAGTGTGCAGAACTCCTTTGCCGTGGCAGCTGCTGGCAGCGAGCCCAGGAAGGCAGCAAGCCAAACCTGAGGTCGCTGACACCTGACTTCCCTCACCTATAGCCTGGTTGCGGTCTTAGTAAGTTTGGTTCAGATCTGAGATTCACAGTGGGGCCCAAATTGCAAAGATACAAAGACATAAACTATTTCATTTCCTTAGAGGAAATGGTTGCTATATCAGAATATAAATTATCCTAAAAAGAGCTGAAACAATTAGTTGCTTGGATGCGTTCTACTTATCCAGAGATAATCCCTCCAGATTTATATGATGAATACTTTTGGGATGATGCTAATAAGCAGCTCTACCATGAAGCTACGCAGAGAGATACTGCAGCTTCTTGGTTGCTGCCAGCTAGTCGCGTTTTTTTAGAGTTAACCTCAAGGGAGGGGGGGAAACACGGTACAGCGATCACAAGACACACATACATTTATAGTTCCGGCGTTAAACCGGAGCAGCCTTCCCAGCTTGAAAGAGCGGGGGGGAACCCAAAACAGCTAAAATATACAGGGTACCCCTTCTCCACAGCCAGGACGGCTGAAGATGGTAATGTTGGAGGAGGAAGATTTTGATATGATATTTTTTGAACCCCGGGAGGGGGTGGGGGCCGGGGTGGATTCACGGGGTCTGTCCCCCACGGGGACTCCGTGGGAGGGTCAGGCAAAGATGGCCGCGGAGCCGGGGGGGNCGAGAAGCGGAGCGGCGGCGGCCGGGGAACGGGAGGCACTCGTGGCGCGGAAGGGCGCGGGAGACCCGGAAGCCGGGACACGCGGCGCCGCGCCTGTGACGCAGTTCCGCCGCGCGGAAAGCACGGAAACGACAGAGAGCGAAGCGGCCAAATTAGCACAGCTGCGCGAACGGCTCCGCCAAGCGGCGGCGACAGCACACATGTGCCTTGCGGGAACCGGAGGCGGGTCGGACCCGCCAAGTCCCGGGACGCGTGGTACGGGGGGCGGAGACGGGGCACGGTCGCCTAAGAGGGATAAGGACAGAGCACGCGGTGCGAAGCGAGAGAGGCGGGGCGAGCAGTAGAGGAGGGCAGACCGGGTGGCGTGGCTTTCCTCTGACGTGGAATGGGAAGGTGTAGCTCAGCCACGGACCCGGCGGGGCTGGGCCAGCCCACGAACGTCCGCAAACACCGAAGGGATTGCTTCATCGCAGCCAGCTGTCGATACACAGAGGAGAAACACTGACACGGAGATACAGTGAGTTCTCATTGCTTGATGTCTCATTCTCGCACGAATCAGAGATTCTGACACCTACCCACTTGAATTTATAACGCGAACCTGTCGTCCTTCAAAAAATAAAAGCACAAACAACAGAACAACCTATCTGTGCAATGCTCGCGCCGTCTAGTGGCCGAACACCACAATTGCAAGACTTTTCCCCAAAAATATACAAGCGCAGAATTTTGAAGAGAGATTCAACAATTCCAGCTTTTGAACGTCATGGATCTCTTGAGGAACTCAGAGAACAAGCAATTCCTATTCCAGAACAACCAGAAACAGACAGTTCAGATGAAGGTATTATAAAAATTACAGCTTCAAAAGGAAAACCTGCTTCGACCTATGTTTTTCCATTTTCAAAAAGACACCACTTTTCATAAGACACCTTTTCCTGCAACTCAAAGACTGCATTGGAACTGCACCCAAATTTAAAATCTCAATTTCCTTTACTTTTTCTTCAAGCACAAGATGTTTGTGTTAGGTGGTCTCCTGAGGATGATTCAGATGAATTGTATTTTCAAAAGCCCTGAGCAGGAAAAACTGAATTTAAGCAAATTTTCAAACCTATTCCAATGAGTATATGTAGTGGAACAGATTTGAAGCAAATACAAAAGGAAACATTGGAAGAAAAAACTCCTAAAATAATGGACACAGACAGCATTGTTATGCCAGTGACATATGGGGCAGGGAATGCGAATCCTGTATGGGAACACTTGAATCATGATTTCATCAAAGATCTCATGAAAGCAGTGAAAGATAATGGTATTGGATCTCCATATTTTAAACAGCTTTTGAAAGGCACATTTGCAACTTATGATATGACACCATATGACTGTGAAACAATTGCCACCATGATCCTCACAGATGCTCAATTTCTCATTTTGAAGTGGAGAAGACTTCTTGGGGACCTGAGAAACAGATACCAAGGAGGAGCCAATGCAAATCTCACCATACCTCAATTGGCAGGAGATGCACCTCATGATAGACCAGAAAATTAAGCCTAAGATTTTAATCGTGGTGTGCTTACTGACATCGAAGAAGCAGCACAAAGAGCATTTTTGCAAATTCCTCCAGCTGGCACTCCTGAAAGCATTTATACAGACATCAAGCAGGGTGCCAACGAAGCGTTCACTTCGTTTCTTGACAGATTGAAACAAGCAATGGACAGACAAGTGATGAAGAAGCAAAGCTACACCTGCTTCAAAGTCTTGCATTTGCAAACACCAATGCGGGATGAAAACGTATCATCAATGCCATGCAAGGACAACCCTCCATGGTGGAGATGACAGAGGCATGCAGCAAGGTGGGAACACCTCAACATGTTGTGGTGATTCAAGCAAATCTTTTGGGAGAACAAATTGAGAAAATTCTCACAAAATATTTCTCCACAATTCCAGCACTTGAACAAAACAATTCTACAGAGGTCTTGGCAACAAGATTTACAGGAGGACAATGTTTTAAATGTGGCAGACGTGGACATTTCAAGAAGAATTGTATTTTGCCTACAAAAATAAAAACATTGGAACTTTGCAGAAGATGTCACAGAGGAAAACGTCATTCCAGTGAATGTCACTCAAAACCAGATGTGGATGGGAGAGCTTTGCCACTTCTGAGAAACTCAGGCAAGAGGGCGGGTCACCAAAGCGCAATGACACAAGTGACGGCGATGACTCGAGTTCAGACTCCACAGGAGACATCGTCATTGGGGAACATTAATCAGATCCCCTCAGCAGGAAGATCTGCAGGATCCCCAGTGATCCAGAACTGTTGCAGAACCTACTCCACCAATCATCAGGCATTTTACAAACAATACACAGGCGAAAGGGAAAGAAAATCCCTTGGTCCTGATCAAAAATCCAGAAACAGGGCAGATGGAAGGACCATTTCAACTAATAACCTGGGGCAAAGGCCATGCTTGTGTCTCCACAGGGGGAGGACTGAGGTGGGTGTTGGCAAGATACATGAAACCCTGTTGAGTCCAGAAGCAAGCAGACGCTGATCCCGGGAACAGAGAAGCGAGCACGCAGACATGAACCATTGTCAAGATCATCGTCATCCTTTTGTCCTATGTGCAAAGACTTTGGGATTTGGGTTTCGCTGTGTTTTTCTGGGAAAAATTGTGGTGTGGGTTCATGCAGGAAATAAGGCCATTGAAAATGAAATTTGATCAGTTACTATACTTGTGCCTTGTTGTGTCGCTGATTGCAGCATTTTGCCAGTGAGTCAACCAAGGGAAATTGTGTGGGAAACTTTGGCCAATGCATCAGGCTTGGACACCATTTGCCTGACTCATTCAAAGCCAAAGAAGCCATTCTCACCGTTTAGTAGGTATACCAGTGGAAAAGTGGCCAATTCCAGACAACATCCCTCAAAAATTTCTTCAGTTTACTTTGAATCTGGTGGATGGATGGGATGTCTGGACCAGATTTCTCCCTGACACTCCTTATGAACCTCAGGAACTGGAAATCTTCGGCTCAATAGAAATGGATTTTTGCATCATATTGGGTTTTTCTGGGCCAAAACAAAAAAAGAAAACAATGATTGATGTTTCCCCAAATCAAAATTTCTACAAAAATGTGTCATTTTGGTGTAATTATACAAAGATGATGGCCAAACCATCCAACCAAGTTCCATTGCAATTGCCAAGAGGGATCTTTTTCATTTGTGGGGACAGACTTTGGCCTGCAATCCCTGCAAATGCCACAGGTGGTCCATGCAGCACTGGGAGATTGTCTTTGCTAATGCGCAACATGACATTGATGAGAGAAATAAAAGGTAGAGGGAAAAGATCTATAAAAGGATATGATCCCCACTGTAGTGATTATTTTTATACATGGAGCATGACTCGGAGATTTTTTGCAGCTCTGCTTTTGCTGCAGGCAGCAGCAGGAGCAGCTTTGAAACAACTGGATCAAATGGGTTGTTGGTTGAGCAAGAATGCTAGTGCTGTCTCCCTTGCAAAGATTTACTAATGGATGTTAACAGTGTGAGGCGAGCGACTCTTCAAAATAGAGCCGCCATTGATTATTTGCTGCTGATGCATGGACATGGATGTGAGGAATTTGAAAGAATGTGTTGTATGGATTTGTCAGATCATTCAAAATCTATTCATGAGAGCACAAGGCAAATGGAAGATGGAATTAATAAGATTGGAGAAGAGAATGGAACTTGGGTGGATGATGATTTGTTCAATTTGTTTGACCTTTCATCAATGTGGAAGAAAGGTTTAAAAACACTTATGTTTGTATTAGTTATTGTTATAGTTTGTTTGGTATTTGTGCCATGTTCGATTTGATGCTTTCAGAAATCTGTGAATGAAGTTGTTAACAAGGTGCTTCCAGTTCGAACAGATGGGGGAGTTGTTGGAGTCCAGGAAAGCTGGAAAACTTCCTTTTGCTGTGAGGGGTCATTTTTCCCCCAGAGCACCCCAAGGGAGCTCAGCCTTTGACCTGAGCCCCTGGAAAAAGCTCCCTTCACTTCTGGACGAATTGAAAGCATCGAAGGTGTGAGAGGGATTTTGGTTTAGTTCACCACAGGGTGAGCATTTGTAGTTATAGGTTTTGCTATATACAGGTTAATGGAGACCAAACACGGGGAATCCAGGGTGTTGGCTCTGGATTCTTCTTCCTTCTTCTTCTTCTCCATTTCCTGAGATCAGGTGATTAGTAGCATATAAGAGCGCAGTGAGGACACTCAGGGCCCAGTGAGGACACTGGGAGTGGCAGTGTGACCTTCAGGGCCCTCTATTGTGACAAAATTGACACTCTGCTTTGGATCAGAGATGCCTCTGACCCCAGCTAGACCTTTATCAACTTGGGCCAGGGCCAATGACTGGGCCACACTGATAAAGCTATAACACTACAATCAGCACCGCTATCAAGTATACCAGAAATTTGTAGCTTCTCATTTTGATGCCAAAGAGCACATTTGAGAGTGGGTCTGTGACCAGAAAGTGATTGTGCCCAGAAGATCTGCAGCTGCTCAGTGAAATCAAAGCCACAGTTACCTCTAACTCATGGAAATCTACCAGGGGGTTAATATAGAAATAAACAAGTTGAGCAATCTGTGCCCCTTCAGAAACTTGACACAGGGGTACAGGAATCCAAACCATTATCAGAATGTCCCCAGTAAAACCCCCATCTATGAGTCTAGGCAGAACAAAAGAACCCTGCTTTGTTGTCGATGCCCAACCAATCACAAGTGCACTGCACCCTCTGCCCAGTGGTCCCCAGATATTTGCAGGCAAACAGTGCTCATCATTGTCCTGGAGAGTTACTGTAACGGTGGAGGCCAGGTCCATGCTGGTGCTGTCTGCTGTCTGTGTTCACAAGGCAGTGGATGGGATGAGTGCAGCAGGGCTTAATTTGGAATCCATGTGTGGCTATCCTCCACGCTTCATTGGCGGTTTCCTGAAGGGCCCATAGATGTAGCTGGGAGCAACCCCCTTTCTTTATTAAATCTAGACCAGCATTGTTTTATATGGTTCTGTCCCTTCCGGCAACACAGGCTTTCATCTGAGTCCCTAGTGTGTTCACGTCTTATATGACCGAGCTTTCTGCACGAAAAACAAGTACTCAATTTGGAACGAACACTCACTGTAATGAGAGCTTCCGAAAGAAAAGTCATGTCATTACTGGCAGTACAGATTCCCTGACAAGCCTTAAGCATTTCTACAACTGTGGGAGCTCAAAGGGGCCACAAAACCCTCTTACATTTGGGGTTCATGTTTTCCACTGCTAACTGCTTCAGTAATACCCCTTGCACTGTGACGTTGTCTATTTGCATGTCCAGGGCAGCTTTTAATTTATCTAGGAACTTAATAAAAGATTCATCAGGTGCTTATGTTAACAAATGAGGTTGTAGCAAGACCACCGTCTGGCACTTTATGAAAAGCCTCCGAAGCGAGCTCCTTTGACTGCTGAAGAATCTCTGCAGGCAGCCACACCTGCATTGCCATTGGCGCATATTGGCCCTCCCCCATAAGAACTTTAGCACCGAGAGGTCACAAAATGTGCCCCAGGGGTTGCCGTAAATTGTCCATAGCCTGAACAGTGCACAAGTATCTCCACTCTGACATCCAAACAGTGAATTGTATACTCGTCATCATAATCCGTGCTATTTGTTTAAAATCTTGTGATGCCAAGTTATACAAGTTTACCAGAGTTTCCAAAAGGTGAATAGTAAAAGGAGTACTGATGCCATTGTCCATGGCTGAACAGCACAGCTCTTTTATGACACCATAAGGCAAACTTTCCCATCTAGGTAGTCGGTTGGGCTGGTAGATAACCAGGAAAGCGTGTAATAAATCGGCATCTCCTTCCATGGCAGCCTGTTTTCTCACCACTGCCCATCAATTGGGGAAATATATCTGGCTCCCTTCCAGGTGGAAATGGATCAGGGGACCAGGGGCCACCCTCCAGTTCTCCTTCCACAGCCCCAAAAAACTTGTATCTCATGCAGCGGTGTTGCAGAAGGAGTGGGCAGGGCAGGAGCGGGGTGTCCGTAGAGCAGACTGCTGAGAGTCCTTTAGTTTCCAGTTATCTGGTGCTGCATGCGCCATGAGCGCCTTGCACACTCTCCTTCACAGACACAGAAGCTTTGTCAGTGCTATATTGCCTTGTGTAACTCAGTCCCACAATCCATCCCCTAACACGTCCCACTTCTGAGTCAAAAATGTTAGTACTATCTAAAGTTGGATCACAATCTTTTGCCCAGAACAAGAGTTTGTTCAAATCTGTAGATTCAACTTTCCTGCCATGTTTCTTTGAAATTCATTCCAATGTCTCGGCCACATTCTTTTGTTCCTGGGACACACCACTCCCCATAGTTTTTGGCTACTACCATTTGTCCTGTGGAAGAGTAAATTGGTGCTATGAGCTTCCTTTCAGCTCCCAAGCTTTGTTCCAGCTCCCAGGCTCCTTCCCAGCCCACGGGCTTCTTTTCAATCCCTCTGTAAAGTTCCGCTGAGCGTCGCTGCCAATGCAACCACCCGTTGCCTACCAAGTCCCAAATCAGAACGCCATTTGTAGCAATTGAGAAATGGGCTCAGACTGGCAGGGAACCTGAATCCTTTATTCAAAGGAACAAGTTGGTTTTATACAATTCTTCAAGGCACAGTATTTCCTCACATGGTAGTTTTCACTAAGAAACCTACTCCACGTTGCCACATCAGCAACACGCTTTCTAAAAGCGTGGGGTGATCACACACTGTTCACCCATCCAGCAGCTTCTGGCTGGTTCTTCTCCATAGGGGTCTGCCATGTATCACGTCCTTCCCCAGGGTCCAGCGGAGACAAGCCTCTCTGTGCCGCCATGTGCTTCTTTGTGCTGCCATATGATTCTTACCTCTCTCCACAATGGGACACCTGGAGAAACCAGATAATGGATTACATTCCAAAAACCCCCAGGTAAAATCTTGGGCAGAGGACGGGGGAATAAATATGGTTTGGCATTTACCATACCATCCACAAGGGGCTGATCTTGTTGACCATCTAAATGAAGTGCTGAAACAACAATTAAGGCACCTGGGAGACAACTCATACGGGTTGAAAATTTTTCTGAGGCAATATAGATATTAAATAACTGTTGTGGCTGGAACACAAACCCCCTTGGTGCGCATGAAGAACCCAAACACACATCCTGGTAGGTTACTTGTTACATCAGTAACGTATACCAATGGTCAAACGGATCAAGCACAAGCAGAAAGTGGGTATCTCTCTGTTACACAGAAAACTACACTCACATTCTACCCAGCAGAAGTGCAATGGGTAAAAACAGACCTTGTGATAAGAACATCAGAGGACCAACAAGCATTTCTATAATTTGCTTTTTACCCCAGCTTATTAGCAAGTTGTCTTAGAGTGATTTTTATAGTGTATAATATATCCTATATTTTCTGCTTTATGTCCAGAAAATGAATTTTATGCCATTCTGTGCCTAAGATGAAAAGAAAAAAAAAAAGCCCAGAGAAATTTATGTTCACAACAAAATCAAAATGTAAGGGAACGGCACAGCTAAAAGAGACGGAGAAAGAAAGCAGCAGTCCTCTCCTGAACTGGCCAACTTGCTGGCGAAGGTTTCGTCTCTACTTCTTTTTCTTCGAGGGGAAGAGAGAGAAAAAGTTTTTTCCTTCCTTTTTGAAACTTCAGTTTCTTTTTTTCTTCTAAACTGGAAGCATCAAAACATTGAGAAACCTCACAAAAAAATTTAGTTTCCCTCTACCAGTTCTCCACCGGTTCGTGGGGGGGAATTTCCCACGTCAACCCAACAAGAAAAATCAAAACTAAAAAGACTTCTCCAAGTTTTTTCTTCCCTCTCCCAAGCAAGAAATTTTACTGTTTAACATTATTATCCTTTCTTATTTTTTTTCATTTCCCTGTATGTTTTGTTAAATAAATAGCTTTTTTCCTCTTCACTTTCCTCCAAAAAAATATTTCTTCTTCCCAAACCTAGTAAGAAGAAAGGTGATTGAAATCCTGCTTTCTATCAAGAAATATTTCTCCCCTGAATTTTGTCTCAAACCGAGACACAAGTATATTTATAGTATTCAATCCTGTATACCCACAGGCTAAGGGGCCGTTCACTTTAGGCATTCAAAACACTGCTTCTTCTACCTGTATGCTCCCTAGTGGAACTATGGGATCAATTTTCTTTTGGGTTATACCCTCCCTATCCGTTCAAGGACCTAAACAGTTCTATGTTTCAGGTGCCAAGGTATAGTATCAACCCCCCATGGAACCTGGTCCTATTGATGTACTAAAGGTGCTAGGGACAAAGAAACTCTTCAACTATTTGAAGTTGAAAAGTGATACATTTATTTGCAGTGCTGGGCACACAGGAGGCAGCCCTCCGAAAGGCATGTGTGAATTTCCAAAGCATTGGCTCTCCTTATATTCACAAAGGCCTTACATATTCATCTAAGTCCCTTGAGAAGCCTGTACATATGCATCACCTTATCCCCACTTCGTATTAAAATGAGCTGAATGTTCATTATGGATGCGCAGCTCTTCCTTTAAATTGGGTCGGCGATGTCTTGAAGATGAAGTCAGACATCTTCCTCTTTACTTTGTCCCATTGCCAGGGCTTCTTGACCCTTTGTTCACGGTCCAGGCCTTGTTTCCTGGCTCTAACTATCTTAGAGGCTGGGTGTGTTTTCGGTTCCTGCCCTTTTACAATGCTAAATGTCCTCCCTGTCACTTCTAGAAACATAACTGAGTCAAATACATGATAGATTGTCTTCGCTCTAATTGCTTCGACTATACCTATATGCTAATAATTAAACCCTAGTTTCTTGCTTCCATCTTGCTAGCTACATTACGAACTTTTAATTCTTTTTAACCCTTGATTCACTATCATTGCTGAGGTGATAGCAGCAGAAACAAACCAAGCAGTTACTATTGCTGTTCCAGGGGAAGAGTACTGGCACTCAGTACCTGCTCAAAGCTTATGTCAGCGGGAGTAATGGGTGGGAGTGGGAGGAGGTGGGGAGGTCTTCTGGTCTTCTGTTTGTATTTTAACAGGATATTTCCAATTCATACCTTCTTGGAACAAAACATCTGGGCGACCCTTGCTAAGGCAACTGGACAAGATACCTGGGTACTTATCAAGAAACTGCTGAATCTGCAACAAACCGAAGGGGCCCTTTGCAAAGCCCTCAGAATATGCTTGCGTAAACCTCTGGGGTTAAAAATTCATGAAAGAGGTAGACTTCTTTACTTCATCTCCTGAAGTCCCCAGACTCATTTTGAGACCACCAACCAAATAAAAGGGATGAAGTATGCAGGCACAGTTCATTAGCATACGAAGCAGAGACCAGGCGGGGACAGGTAATCAATAGGTATAGGCAATATAGAATATGCATGACTTTTGTGAATATATAGAGGGTTATAAGTTATGAACGGCATGCAGGACTTGGGAAGATGCTCTCCCCCTGCGTCACGCACTTATTAAAACGTACCTACTTTACAACTTTGTCTAGTTGTGGAGTTTAATCCGTGTCTCAAAAGCACAGGTAGAAGGGAATATCTCGCTATGAATATCTGGCTGGAGAGGAAGAGCCACAGAGGGGTGGGAGAAGAACCATTTGAGTGAGGGGACAATGGTGGCACAAGAACAAATGGATGCAGGTTGGCCCGGAACCCATTTTTGTTTTCCTCTGGTCTATCACACAGCCCAGGTAGAAATTGGTTTCTCTACTATTCAAAGGAATTAAAAAATAAAAATAAAAAAATCACAGTAGGTTTGCTTTTCCTCACACATGGCAGGATTAACTTTGAAGCTTTGCCTAAGTGACTTGCTCTCCCAGAGAAGCGTATTGCTTTTCCCAGGAGAGGCCAAGCACCACCTGGCCAACACTGCCCATGCTAAAACAGAGCTCTCACACCTTCCTTTAAAGGCTGGCTTGGAAGGGGACTGGAGAGAGAAAAATCCAATGGACTCCTGATTTTCCAGTGCTCTAGGACCCTGTGGGGAGTTGGCAATACTCTGTGCACTGGTATTATAGATTGTATATTTATGAGAGAAAAACTGTCATGGAGACCAATCCAGCAGGACCGATAGATTAATGTTCTGATGCAAAAATCAAGTCTGAGAGCAGTCAAGTTTGAAATACAGGAGGGCTTTTTCCTCTTTCCACAAAGAATTGGGAAGGAGGAATTATAACTACTTTCTGAATGGAACAAACCCCTGTTTCTTACTTGGCCTTGCTTCAGCCAAATCCCATTTTTGGCCAGGGGTGCCTGTCTGCGAAGGATGGCTCTTTTCCGGAGGACGGAAAGCACATCACTCAGGTGTCTTGGGGGCAGCCTGCAGCAGGCCCTGGGAGGCCTTGTCTGGAGCAACCCTCCAATATTCTTGGGCTTCCTGGGAGGGTCCTGGAAGGTCCCAAGGCATCCCAGGACGTCCTGGAGGGGTCCTGGGGGGCGGTACCATGGAGGTCCCAAGAGGTCAATGGTCCTAAGAGATCCAAGGGGAGTCCTGGGTGCTCCTGGAATTTCCTGGGGAGGTCCTAGAGAGGGTCCCATGGGGGCGTTTGGGGACCATATGTGGGGGACTCCAGGGGTGGTCCTGAGGAGGGTCATGGAGGGACCCATAGTGGGGGTCCAAGGGGGTTCTGGGGGGTTCCTGGTGATTCCTGGGGGGTTCTGGTGGGGTCTGAGGGGGTCAGAGGTCCAGTGGTGTCTTGGGGAGGGTCCCTGGCAGAGTTCCATGGGGGGGTCCTAGGGGTGGGTCCTGGAAGGTCCCAGGATGTCCCACAGGGATCCTCAAACATCCGGGAGAGCCCAGAGGCCGTTCCCAGAGCACAGCTCAAAGGGGAAGATGGAGGGTGGGCATGGCCTGAGGAGGATGGGTGGGGTCACAAAAGGGCACGGCAGAGGCAGGCGTGGCCAAAGCACCACCTTGCCCCACCCCCAAGCAAGGGGGACCCGGGGTTGCAGCACAGTGGGGCCAAGAGCATGCGGTGAGTGACCACTGACCCCTGCATCACCAATGACCCCCAGTGTGCCCCCTGGATAACCTCTGACCCTCCCCCCCCAAGCTGCCCCATCCTGCTGGTAGTCAGTGACAATTCCCCCCTCAGGAGGACGTGGTGGTCTAAAAGGGGTAAAAAGGGTAAAAGAGGTGTGTCCAAGGGGGAGGGGGAGTGGTTTAGGATGAGGGGCATGGTCAGAAGGTGAAGAGGTGTGGCCTAAAGCCAACAAGTATGGTCTTTGGATTGGGCATGGCCAGGGTCTTGCCCCATTGGCTGGCTGAGGGGGCGAGGTCATGGCAAAAAAGGCATGGGTGTGGCCTAAGGGGAGGAGGCATGGCTTTTGGCAAGGGGCATGGTTTGATGGGAAAGGGGCGTGTCCTGAGCTGCTCCTCCCGCAGTGTCAGCATGGGCTATGACACCCCTATTCTGCTGCTGCTACAGCTCCTGCAGCGCAGACAGAGCCAGACACCGGCCAAGGGTAGCGTTGGGGGATGAGCCGACACCCCCTCCCCCCCTCAAATATCACCTGTGGCCCTTCTGTGATGCCTCTAACTTCCCCAAAACCCTCCGGGACTCCCCCTATTCATTCTGGGACACCCAATCCCCACCATAGACCCCACCAGGATCATGCAGACACTGCCCCAGGAAACCCTCTGAGACGCCCCAGGACCCCCTTGGACCATCTGGAGGTGTCCAGGGAGGGGTGCCGTGCCATGGAGGAGTGACTTTGGGATGGGAGGAAGGTGACTTTGAGATAGAGAGGGGGTATTAATATTATTACTAGGGTTTAATGAAGCGAGTCTATCCAAGGAGAGAGATTCAGCTCCAGTCACTGGGTGGGCTGCAGGACACCTTCCCTTCTCTCCCCTGGTTTATCAGCGGCAAAACCGCCACCGACTTCCCCCTTGCGTGCCTGGATTCCTGTGGAGCCGGCCCACGGCCCATGGTGCCTCCGCTCTGCCCCACCCTGTGTTCCTTCCTCCTTGGTGGGTGCATGTGGATGGAATCATCCTGGGATGGCTTCCAAGACATGCCAAGCGCCCCAATTCCATCCAGCGATCAGAGACTGGGGCATGTGCTGTTGTAGCCTTCCTGACCTATTGTACCTGCTGTGGAGGTGCTGATACAACTCCTTGGTTTCCTCGGATTGTACCCGCAGTTTCCTGACTGCAGGGTCCCCAGTCATATTCCCACCTTTCCAATGACCTCTGGGACCTCCACTTCAAATCCTTCTGGAACTCCCAATCCCCACAGTGACCCCCACTGGCTCCTCCAGGACCACGCCTCTTTGTGAGCTCACCTAGTCTAAGGCCAAGCCCACCCCATTCCCCCTGTTGGGCTCTGCTCCCAGAAGCCCCCAGGATCCCTGGGACCCTCCCAGGGCACCCTCCCTGGACCATCCGGGTTGCTACCCCAGGACCCCCCCTGGTACCCCTGCATAGAACCCTCAGAACCTCCCTGATGGGAGCCTCCCCGGGACCTTCCAGAACCTCCCAGGACTCCCCCGAGGACACTTCTCATGACTCATCGGGCCCCCCAGGACCCACAGGACCCACCCCATGGGACCTCCGGAACCCCCCCTCGGGACTCCCACATGGGACCTGCAGAACCCCATTATTGGACCCTCCCCTTGATCCCCCGGGACCTTCCAGGACCACCCCATGAAACCCCCATGACCCCCCACAGGACCCCACCCTAGCCTCCCCATGGGACCCTAACATCACCGCCCTAGCATCACCCTTCCTCCCAGGAAGACCCCGGGACCCCTGACCTCTCTTCAGACCCACAAAGGCCTGATCAGGACCATGAAACTTACCCCGTCAACCCCTAACTGACACCCCACATCCCTCTCAGAACGCCCAGACCACCCCAGGGTCACCCCCAGAACTCACAAGACGAGCCCACATCATGTTATTGACATCCTGCATGTCCTGTTGGTCTAAGACCACAAAGCCATCCTCGTCCTCCATGTGATGGCAGAGTCGGGGGGCACAGGCTGGGGACATGGGGGTGGTGACACTCGGCTGGGCACATGGAGGAGGGGACAGGAAGCCAAAGCACCTCTGCCTGTTGCGCTGGCCCAGTGTGGTGTGAACTGGCAGCTGGACCAGAGCTTCCTGCCCTCGCCACAGCCCAACAGCTGCTGGCGGGACTCACCCTGACGCCCCAGTGAGGGACACCAAGGGGCTCAGCCAGTGGGGTTTTGTCTCTAGATGAAGGAAAACTGGCATACGGGGCTGCTCCCCACGGGGTAAGGACAAGGAGCTGCAGCATGAGCTACTGCGAGAGAAAAACTCCTCCTCGGGCCCCTAAAATGGTCAAAATAAAAGATCAAATGTTTGTCCTGATCTCTGAGAAATGAGAATCAATAAAATATCATTAAAAGATGCATAAAACATCGAGAATTGATCCATGAAAAGCTATATGTATCTGAAAATGGACACATTGTTTTGCTTTCCCAGCCCAAGGTGTGGAGTGGCACCAACTCAGCGGGATGTTCTGGGGCCTCACTTCTCCTACCCGCTAATTAGGAGCTGTTTATTAAGGTAATTAATTGCTATTTTGTTGTTCTTGAGCTGCCTTGGTCCTCTGCCAGGCACAGAGTCAGCATGGGCACAGAGGCTCTGAGTGCCAAAGGTGGGATTCTGCCTCCTAAAACTGCGAACATCTGAGGATTGCTTCTGGACAAAAGCTGCCAGGACTGGCAGCTGTGGCTGGCTTTGGGACTCCCGGGGGCCACCTCTAGACTGCCCCTGACATGGGGGACACGAGAGGGACACGGGAAGACATGGTGGGGACATGTCAGGGAGCGCAGGGGACATGGACAGGGATACAGTGGACCATCAGTCTCAAGTTTCCCTCCCTCCAGCCAAATGTTGGATCATCCCAGCAACAAAACACCTCTTAAAATGCCACATTTCCCCCTCCCTCTTCCCATTGTTCGTCCCAAAAGTGCAATTTCCCAAGTTATTTTTAGGTTTTATTCATTTTTTTAAATCGATTTCTTCCTGCATCACCCACCTCGGGGACACTTTCACTGTCTGCGGCTCTGTCCATCCCCACGGGAGCTGCCGGATCTGTGGGAATTGGGATTTTTCTTGCATTAATGCTGGTTTTGGGGTGCAATAGAGGCTCAGATCTTGGCAGATTCTCTCTGGCAGATCCACTGCAACTGTGTGTCGCAGTTCTGAGGGCCAATCCCATTCCCTTTGAGTGTTCCACAGGCTCCAGGTTGCTTTCCAAGGTCCAGCTGGAACCTGTGGGTGGCAGGAAGGAGCCTGTGTCACTCCTGGGGGTCCCTTGAGGACAGTGGGATGCCACTCCTGACCCCCAGCTCTCCCCCTGGTGCTCACATGTCCTGGTCAAGGTCGAGCCATTCTCCCACATCCAGGCTGTCCCAGCCACACGCACTGAGAGGCTGATCCAGAAGTGCCGTGTGGGTTTTTGCAGGCTTTCATTTAGGAATTCCTGGCCTGGGAAAGGAGTGAATCGCCCCAAACTGGGCCAAGGGACACTTCCGAGACAAAGTCAGAGAAGTGGGTATTTGCTTTATTCGGAGCCAGGTGCGTGGGGGATTGGTCCTCCAAACACAACACACACAGCACTCCATACAGTCCAGTATTATTGGTAAAATTCATGAATATTCATCACATTCCTTGGGATTGGAGTGGTTATACAAATTACTTCTTGGAAGTCCTTAATCTTTAGCAAACGGGTCACGGGTCACGCATGCACAGTATACCCTGGTGGCCGCACTGAGGAAGGCTCCTCTTCGTCCTTGGGGGTCTCTGTGATGAAGGTTAGTAGTCTTCATCACAATCCACTTTTCATCTTTCTTTCTGGAGCATGCTCAGTCCTTTGTAGAGTGATTCGGCAGTTTCTATGTTGATTTCAAACAAATTTTTGTTCTTCATATCTTGACAAGATTAAGACGACCTGCTTCTTAGGTTCTGTGATTAAGGTTTGCCATTTCCTAATAGCTAACTGTGCTTACATGAGTTAACTATTGATCACCCCCGTCATAAATGGCTCAGATCCACGATGGTAATGAGATATTAAAATTTATTGAGAACGATAAAAAAGTACACAAAGCAAAATGGGACGGTGCTGGGAGCTTAGCTTGGTGCCAGAGACTTGTTCACAAAACAGCAGTTCTGCCTTTTATACCCTCAGATTGATGCATATTAATTGATGGTTTTACATAGCCATGCCCCCGTGTCAATCTTCTGGGGATCCCACGTTTTTTGTCCCTGAGGTGATCAGGGTTCTCATTGGTTGGGTACCTTATCCCTTTTATGGTGGTATCTCTGAATTCTGGCTGGCAACAGATTGCTCTCCCCCTGCAAAACCCCACAGAACTGGCCCCATCACACAAATCACCCAACCCCCACAAAGTCAGACTTGAACAATCAAACAACACCACAAAAACCTTTAAAAATGTATTATCCACTTGATATTTCCTTAAGATAATATCATAACATACAACATCACACAACATTATAATTCATAACTTAACCTATAATATGATTCACAACTAATACAACACATGGCAAAAACCAACCAAAAAAATCCATTCATAACGCCCCTTTCTCAGGAGAAGTGATGATGTTGTTTTGGTCACCCCAAAACAGGCTCTGTCCTTATCCCAGAACTGAGCCCCACCGGTGTCCCCCACACTCTTCCACAGGCACCCAGGGGGCTTGGACATGTGGGGGGGCTGATCCCAGGATTCTGGGAACCCTCTCACCCTTCCATGGGTGCCTCCAGCCCTTCCGGCACCACCAGCCTCCCGGGTGCAGCCCCAGGTCCATCCCACATCCTCGGTGCCATCATTTCCTTCACCCGATCATCCTGATCCCATAGCACCAGCAGTGTGGACCCCTAATTTCCGCAGTCCTCCCAGCTCTTGTTCCAAGGGATCATCCTGTTGGAAACCCAGTAGCAGTTGGTCCTGGCCAGCACCCAGCCCATGGGGCACAGTCAGCATCCCTTGCTCTCTCTGGACACATGGACTCATGGATCCCAGCGCATTGAGGCATTGCTGCAGGACTGGAGGGAATCTCTGGTCTCCCTTTTCTTCTAAAAAGAGCATCTGATGTCTAGGCATGCTTCTGAAAAACATCCCATGAGGGCAGTTTGTTTGAGATAAAAGTGCTGTCTGCTGGCTTATACCAGGTGCCATCTTCTGTGAGGAGACAGCTCGGATGGCACAGTGACAGCAGACAGTCACTGCTTGCAACACAGCAAACTACAAATGCCAAGAGCTGATGCTTGTGTATCTGCTTCAAAAGAGTGCAGAGACAAAAGTGAGGGAGGTTAACAGCAAAATTTTAAAATGCTGCACCAGTTTCTGTTTAAAAGAATGTACAGATTTATAAGTTCTAAAGCCAGGATGGGTTCTGTAGAGATTAATCAGAAATGGCTTAATATAGGCATTTGCTCCTGCTGCCATCTTCCAGGAGAAGGGCAGTTTCTCCAAGCAGTGCATCCTGCAGGTGGCAGAGACAGTACCTCATAGGACAGTGCACTGCAGTTGCTCCAGGTGTTAATTTCTGGGAAATGAGCCAAATGCTGCTGTGGTATCTGTTGAGTTTACACTGGCAACCAGAGCACCCACTTGTGTGTTTGCCCTCAAAAGACAGCCCCAGCTGAGGCTCTTCTGTCACTGCACAAGGAACTACTGATGTGAAAAAGTTTTCCCTTCCTTTTGCTGCTGCCCATTTCTGCCTTTTCCCCCCTGCAACTATTCTGCAACACAATTGCTTCAAAACGTTCCTTTGCATAACCTAAATGCCTTGGGGTGTTTGTCAGGTTTGCCCTTGATGTCTAAAACCCACAGTGCTTGTATGAGGCTGGTCTCAACATTCAGCTTGCAGTATTGAGACGCAGCCTTTATATCATGAGGTCAAAATTAACCCTAGGGGCCACAGACACTGCTAACCTCTTAAAAGTTTCCTGAACACCTGGACAGTTCGGCTGTTGCCACTCTTCCCACTGGTAAGTTTTATGCAATAACCCCAGGAGTCAGCAGCCCTTAAATCCTTCTACAAATCAGCTCTTTTTGGGATCCTTGTGGTCCAAGTGAATGTCAGCCCAGGTGTGGGGAGTTAGGCTGATGAGTGGTGGGACAGTACCAGGTGTGGCCAGTGAGGGTGATGAGGTCTGGATAAACCCTAGGTGTGGCTAGTGACGGTGATGTGGGGTCCCACCTGATCCACCCAGAATTGCTTTCATGGATTAACAGAACTAACAGACTCCATAATGCTATAATGGTCAGTAGTTCCTGCCTTATATTTTGCACAGAAAAAAAACTCTTCTCAAAACATATCACAGAATGGTTTGGGTTAGAAGGGGCCTTAAGGATTGCCTTGTCTCCACATCCTGCCATGGGCAGGGAGACCTTTAGACCAGGTTGCTCCAAGCCCTGTCCAGCCTGGCCTTGGACACTTCCAGGGATCCAAGGGCAGCCACAGCTTCTCTGGGCAATTTGTGCCAAGGCTTGCCCACCCTACATGTAACAATTTCTTCCTAATATCCAATCTACCCCTGTTCTTTGTCAGTGAGAAGCCATTCTCCCTTGTCCCTAGTCCTCCTCCAGCTCTCTTGGAACACCATTTAGGCACTGGAAGGGGCACTGAGGTCCCTCGGGGGCCTTCTCTTCTCCGGGTGAACATCCTGAGCTCTCTCAGGCCAGATCCAGAGCAGAGTGGGTCCAGCCCCAGATAATTAACGACTAGGACGGACTTAAAAACTGTGGGGATTTTTTGGGTTTTGTTTGTTTGTTTGTGGTTTTGTCTGAGTTTTTTATTTGTTTGGGTTTTTTGTATTTTAACAAAAAGTACCTTTTGAAAGGTTTTACCGCCCCCTTCCAGGTGAGGGCGTCACTTTCCCGCCGCTCCTCCGCCCTGAGCGGGCGCGGCTTTCCCGTGGCCGCTCCGCCCTGAGGAGGTGGGGCAGCGGGGAGGGACAACTTCGGGGCGGAGCGGGGCCGTGCCGGGACCCCGCGGGAAGGTGGAGGAGGAGGAGGAGGAGGAGGAGGGGGAGGAGGAGGAAGGAAGGAAGAAAGAAAGAAAGAAAGAAAGGAAGGAAGGAAGGAAGGAAGAAAAAAAGAAAGGAAGGAGAGAGCTGGCGGTAGCAGGAGCGATGGTGAGCGGGGAGTGCGAGGCCGATATGGGTGGAGAGAAAGGGGTGTCCCGTCGCGGCCTGTGAGGCAGCGAGGCCCGGGCCTTGTCCGGCGGGGGCTGGGTGTGGGCTGGGGGTTCCTGGTCGGGCCTCAGGGGATGCCTGGCCAAGCTCGGCCGCCGGCGGGGTGCGAGGGTAGGTGGTCAGGTCCTCTCTTCGGCCCCCACCCAAGGCTCATACCCTTCCCCTAAACGTAAGTGTGTCCCTCTTATTCATGCACTGCTTTCCTTATTCCCCACAATTACCTAGTTTCGGAGCAGAGAGGATTAGAAACGGTGTTGTCGTTTGTCTATGTCTATTTCACCTGGGTGGGGCAGAATGGTATCTTCCTCAGGATTTTGGTGAAGGTGCTGATTTGGCTAAGAGAAAACGTGTTTGCTGTTTAATTATTATTTTTTAGAGACACTCTTTGCTTATTGGCTGTTATTTTTTATCTAGAAGCAAACTTCAGGATTGCTTGGAATATAGCTGGCCCTAGCCCATGTTGGCATGGTATAAATCTTGCAGTTCCTCAAACCTGGAAGGAGTACTAGGTTTTTGGTTGTTTGATTGGGATTTTTTCCCCATCAACAAGGGAAATTGAAATCACAGGTGCTGAGTGATAAATGACACATTATTCCACTCCTTTGTCCCACTTGGTTACTCCATTCCCAAGCACCCAAGTGTTGCTGCTTCTTCCTGCTTTGGTGTGGAGCTGCCATGGGTAGCCTGGGACAGCACCAAGAGCCTGCATAGCTTGTGTCTGGGTTGCTTTCAGCTGCCAGAATTTGGTGCTGGATAAATACTTTGCTCGTTGTGCAGGGGGTGATCTAGATTGGCCTGTGTTTGCTGGAGCTATTCTGTGTGGTCAGGTTGTTCTCACCTCAATCCTTTCTGTGCCAAAGCTTTGCAGAGAAAATTGCTACTTATCCCACCTAGACGACCTGCTCAGGTCTGCTGTTCTATTCACTAGATTAGACAGTAGCTATTGCACAGGATTCCTGGCTTCTGGAAAGCTTAGGAAGTTTGCTTTGTACTCGGGGACTGAGGCTTCCTCTGAAGATACACTGATACATAATGTTTTTCCTAAACTGTGGTTTCACTTTGCCATCCTTCCTGTGACCTTAGCAAAAGACAGCATGAGGCACTGGAAATTTTCTTACCTAGACAGAGTAAAATCTTTATTTTTCCATGTCTTGCTCATGTCCAGTCTACTCAAAACTTCCCACCCTGTTTCTACCCGTAGAAGTTGTGTCTGAATCGCTGAGCAGGGAAGGGTCTGCTGAGGTGACGCCTCACTCACTTCCTGCCTTGGATGTCTCCAGCAGTGTTTGGTGGTGTGGAGATAAACCTAATCACAGCATTTATTGCATATGGTTTGCCTGGTGTGGCAGCAGTCACAGCCTTGCTGTGACTCCTATGGTCAAAGGGATTCAGTAGAGCCCCTTTCTGAGTAAGGATTTTGGGCTTTAGCTTGTCTCTTCTTCCAAACACATAACTCTGCCAATAAAATGATGTCTCCATCTGATCTTCTCCTGCACCAGTTGCTCCAACCACAGAACTGCTAAGAAGGACTTGGGGTGCTGGTGGGGAACAGCTGGCCATCCCGTGGCCCTGAAACCCCCTGTGCCCTGGGCTGCTCCCCAGAATGGGCAGCAGGCAAGAGGGGGGATTCTGCCCCTGCTCAGTTGAGACCCCACCTGCAGAACAGCCTCCAGCTTGGAGGGGCCCTGCACAGGAAGGACATGGAACTGTCGGAGTGAGTCTAGAGGAGGTACCAGGATGATTAAAGGGATGGAGCACCTCTGCTATGAGGAAAGGCTGCGAGATGGGATTGTTCAGCCTGAAGAAGAGAGGCTTTGGTGTGACCTAGTTGTGGCCTCCAGTATCTGAAGGAGCTGACAAGATAGGTAGAGAGAGACTCTTTACAAGGGACAAGGGGGAATGGCTTCACTGACAGAATGTTAGGTTTAGATTAGATATTAGGAAATAATTTCTCCCTGTGAGGAGACCCTGTGGCGAGACCCTGGCACAGGTTGTCCAGACAAGCTGTGGCTGCCCCATGATCCCTGGAAGTGTCCAAGCTGGCCAGGTTGGAGGGGCTTAGCTCACCTGGTCTAGTGGAAGGTGTCCCTTCCCATGGCAGGGGGATGGAATGAGATAATTTCCAAACCAAACGATCTCTTCCAAACCAAATCAGTCTGTGATTCTACTATTCTGTCACTGCTGTTCTTTGTATCCCAGACAGTGAAAGACATTCCCTTTCAAGTACTAGCAGGCCTAGTATATGTTTTAGTCCTGCCCTTAGAGCATGAACTGAAATTTAGGATTCTGCCAATTGATGTAGCAGCAGGTGTTCTGGTCTGTTTGCTGTGGTGATTGTGATACAGTTTTCTGTATTAGGAAATGTTTGTATTTCCTAGAAATTTGCATGTAGAAGTCACTCAGAATCCTTTGTGCACTGAGCGTTTCCTTTGCCTCTCTTTGCTCATCAAGATTTATCCATGCCATATCAAGAAAGGCATGTGATTAGATATTGCAGGGGTTGAAGGGTTCTCTGTGTTGGTGCTGATAAGATAATTTTTGAGGATTCTGCCCTATGGTCGGACTTGCCCTAGAGCAGGGCCCTTAATGTATAATAGCAACATTCAGTTTGTGCTGATACTGGGGGCTTTGTCTAAGGCTTGCATAATCCTGCTGGGAAGCTGTGCCAGGGCTTGGTGCTGCCTTTGTTCATGGATGCCTGCTCCCAGTACAATTGCCTTGCTGGGGTCTCCTTCCAGATAGCTTCTGCCAAGACTTCCTGTCTTAATGCTGTGGGTACCTCTGTGTGGCACCAAGGTGCTCACAAAATATTTCAAAGAAACACCTGTTTTATTCTCTAGAAGGCATGCAGCCTCCTCTGAGGCTGAGAGGAGGCCAAGTGGAGGAATGAAATATGTCCAGATGAGCCTCAGCATGCAGGGAACTGGGCGCTTCTTTTACCCTAATTAACATGGGTATCATTAGAGGACATTTCCTTGCACATTCTTGGAGCTGATGAGCCACAGAGATCCATGATGAGTTCATGTGCAGCATCCATTGGGTGGATCCTGTCTCTTGTGAGGCCCATGCTGCCTGGAGTGTGCCTAGATGTTTGCAGAAACTTTTATAAATTGGTTTGCCTAAGTGAGCAAAGTGAACATAACACCCTGTGTGTATTTTGGGTTAAATGAAATTTGAACTTGCACCTGATTTTTTCAGGCCTTTGGGTTCCTGTAAAATTGTACATAATTTAAGTCTCCAATCGGCCTTTTCCCATTTTGTTTTGATAGTTTTACATTTCATCTCTGCAGTGGAAGCTGGAATGCTGCTGTTCTTACTCTGACTTTCTGCCTTGTTTGTTTTTGTGCTGAAGCTATAATTAGCCATTGTTTAGCCACTCCTCTTGAACTCTCTGGGCTGATGGGACAGTATATTCACACATTCATTTTCCAGACACTGTATGTGTCAAAAAAACGCCCCAAACTGCTGTTGTTCTGGAAAAATAAATGTTTCAGTGTGGTAGTAGTGGAAATAAATGCAATGCAGATGATATTGGGGAGCTGTGGTAAGATGAACGTGGCCTGAATGTGTTTTTAATTTCACTTATTTCAGTCCATACATCCAAAGTTCATGATTTTTGATTTCTGAGAGATCACGCATCCAGTGTTGCTGTCTGCCCACATCCTTTGGTCAGGCTGGGCAGCACATGGTCCAAACCTCAAGCTGTAATTAGGAGCTGACTAACAAATATTCCCTCCCTGGTGCTGATGTAAAGATATTTGTCAGGCTGGGGTTGGCAGGGAGGGGTGGAGGAGCAGAGTCATTACTGGGATGCGAATCAAAACACTGCAGGCACAGGCAGCAGTAAGTACCCTCTGAAGAGGCTGGGGTGGTGTTGCTCAATCCCATTCCCGGCTCTCCAGTAGGAAGTTGGCAGGCTGGTGGTTCTGAGTCCAGGACTTCCCTGTGGCCAGGCTGGTTATGCTGGTCAGCAGAGCAAGTGCTGGCAAGGAGGTGTCAGCAAAGGCAGGGCTAATTGAAGCTTTCCTTCTACTTAGGAGCAGAATAAATATGCAAAGCTGCCGTGTCCTTGCTGGCTTTGTGCGGTTTGTTTTCAGTCAGGAAGTTTCTTCTCGGAAAAACTCATTGTATTGGAGCAGAGGCCTTAATTACAATGGCAGTACCAGTATTCCACGTGCTTCTGTAATTGGAGCTGACCTAACTCATGCTGTTGGAGCCATTTCCCTTGGCCTTGATTTACTGTGTGCTGAGTTGTGTGACAGCCACGTCCTGCCTCAGCTCCAGGGTTGTGGGGGAAGCTCATGGCAGACACAGACATTCAGGTTAGGGTATGGGGAAGTGGTCAGAGGGTCCCTGGTTTGGGAATACATGTGGATTCAGGTGAAAGCTGAGGATGTGGTATGAACTGGCAGAGAGTAGGTTTAGATTGGATATTAGGAAGAAATTCTTTCCTGAGTGATGCCTTAGGTTTTAATGTTTATATTTTTCAAATCCTGTACTGCTAGTGTAACTCTGAAGTTTTCTGTAACTTGTTAAGTGCTGTTCTCTATGCTAAGATAGACATAACAAAACCTCTAACTTGCTCTCCAAGGACACCCAGAACAAGAACTGTAAACCATCATCTTGGGAAGAGGGGGGCAGGCTTGGGGGAAATCACATCCTTGGCTGGGTTCTAGTTGGTGAATTTATGTTATAAAAATGTGAAGCACTCGTGACCTGTCGTCCATTTTGGGATCCACTGAGGCAGGACCCTCTGGAGCCCAAAGTGTGCACCTGAAGGCCTTTCAAAAAAATACCACCTTCTTTTCCTTTATTCCTGTCTAGTCTCTCTTTCTACGTAGCCATTTAAGGCATCATGAGAAGGTGGTGAAGCCCTGGCACAGGGTGCCTAGAGAAGCTGTGGTTGCCCCTGGATCCCTGGAAGTGTCCAAGGCCAGGATGGATGGGGCTTGGAGCCACCGGTATTAGTGGAAGGTGTCCCTGCCCATGGCAGGAGTTTGGAACAAGATAGTCTTTAAGGTCTCTTCCATCCCAGGCCTTTCTGTGATTCTTTGATCTTAGCACTTCCTCCTTGCACAGTCAGCTTCATGGTATTGCATAACATAAACTTTCCTTTAAAAGCTATTTTTATTCTGTGCCCCCATTTTAAACCCACTTTAATAGTTCTTTTGGAGGAAGGAAGATTCAGCTGATAAAATCTTTCTTCTCATTTTTGCCACAGGTGTTTCCATTTCCACAGAAACAGAAGGCACTTGTAACTGAAGTCTGAGGTTCTCCAGTTTGTTGCCTTTCTGTTTATCTCTCGCTTTTTTTTTTTTTTTTTTTTTTTTTTTTTTTTTTAAGCTTTTTTATGTCCTAAAACTCACAGCTGAGGAAATGCTGTTCTGGCAAAAATACAAAATGTGCTCTCATTAGCTTTGGCATTCCTCTCCTCTTCCTTTTCTATCATCTGGGACAGAAGAGCATTACTGGAGTTAATTTGTGCTCTTTTGTAGTGGTGTAAGTGCTGTCCCTGGAACCAGCTCAGCTAGCTAATGGCTTTTAGAAATAAAATACTAAGGATGTATTCCTAATCTGTGCAGCTAAAAATTCAATATGTAAACTGTTAGGTAGCTGAGTGCATTAATGTCAATACAAATAAGCACTGCAAGTCCTAATGATAGCAATTAGTATTTTATCTGATACCTGCGTCTGTTTTACTGCTCTGAGAATTAAAAACAAATCCTCCAGTGGAGATTTTTTTTCTCCCTGCTCTTTAGTGTGCTCATAAGTCAGGTTTTTAAACTGCTTCTGAAATAATCCTGTGTCTTCTGAAACTCTTGTGTGGGGAAGGTTCTCTTACAGGAATAAAACCGGCTTATCTACTCTCTTCTAATGGGAAGGGAAATCTTTATTTTTTGATGCCTTCAAAAATAAGCAGGTGATTGTCTTACATAAAATTCTGTTCTGTAGGCAGGTTTAAAACCAGGTCAGCCTGTTGCCTTTAGCCCAGCTGGGGAAGCAGTAAGAGTTTTTTACTCTGAGCAGCACCTCCAGGGCTGCAGGGGAAGGGATTTCGATGGCTGGGCCACACAGAGGCTGTTTATTCCCCCTGCCTCCTCCCTGTAAAACGAGGAAGTAGCATGGGACTGCAATCGTAGAGAATCCCGTAATCGTTTGGGTTGGAAGGAACCTTAAAGATCATCCGGTCCGACCTTGTGCTATCAGCAGGGACACCTTCCACTAGACCAAGTTGCTCCAAGCCCTGTCCAACCTGGCCTTGAACACTTCCAGGGATGGGGCAGCCACGGCTTCTCTGGACCTCACCACCCCCACAGGGAAGGATTCCTTCCTGATACCTCATCCAACCCTTCCCTCTGTCAGTGTGAAGCCACACCCCCTTGTCCTGTCACTCTGCCCATGTAAAAAGTCACTCTCGCTCTTTTTTATAAGCTTTGTTTTAACCCAGCATGTTCCTGGGTGTAATAAAAACATTTGAATGCAACCTTCTAAATGCCCTGTGGTTTCTGGGGGATTAAGTGAATAATTCAGAAAGTAAAGGTCTCTCATGTCTTGCTGGATACTTTCAGGGAAATGAGCACTTGGAAAAAACTGAGTGCATGGTTAAGAACCTGAGCCAGGGTTCTGAGAAATTGTAATTCACTGCTAAACCATCTTCCATGCCAATTTTCACTGGGTTTTTTAATCCCAGTTGTTAATGTACTCCTAACATGATCAACCTCATCCTTCAAACTCCTCCAAGTATGAAATGTGTTGAGTGAAGAAGGAAAGTGAGAAATACAGAGAAAACTTTACCTGGTCAAACTGTATCACTTGCAGATTGATTTCAGGTTGGAGTTTTTTTTAAAACAAGAAAGGGGAAAAAATTCTTCAATGTCTTAGAATGAAGATAATGAAAATCTGCTGTTATTTGTTCAAAACTTGGATATACCATTGAGTTACTGTATGTCAGTGCTCAGTGGTTTCAGTGACAACAAAATGTGCAGTCAGCTGGGATCTTCTGTCTAGAGCTTTCTCCAAGAGTGAGGTAAATCACTTGCCAGATTTATTTATTTTAACTTGACTGGAGTGACTTCTCTTAAGAAGGTGATATTCCATTTTGAGTCTGGGCTTACAGTATCCTCCATCTTCAGAAAAAAACCCAAAACCACAGCCCATTTTATATTTGATGCTGCAGCATTTTCTTGCCATGAGTTTAGAACAGCTATTAGAGACACCAGCCCATTAGTGGCTCCATTTTCATCCTTTAAGGACAGTTCCAAAATGGAATGATATCCTGGCATTTCCTCCTAGGCAAAGAACCAAAGTCATTGTTGCTGGTTAAATGAGCATTTCCAGGGATTTGCCAGTGAAGATTGTGCAAATTCGCTGAAAGTTAAGTACCACCTCTGGTTGGCTGGAATAGGTGGCTCTTCCCTTCAATTCTGAGGTTAAATCACCTTTGTGGTGAGTGGCTTGGAGGACTGGGCATTCATTAGCTGGGATATTCCCTAATTGCAGAGGTTTGTGTGGCTACCTGTTTTGGAGGCTGAAGTGACTTTGATGTATTTTTTAATTGCCCTTTGCCAAGTGAGTAGGTGCTAATTTGCCTTCTCAGAGCTGAGTGCTGCCTGTTTTTGCTGAAATCAGTCCCTTCCATGTCCTTTCAGCCTGTGCTAGAACATGGGTGAAATTCCTTCTCTATTAAGGGTAAATGCTGTTAATTCTGCTGTAATTTATGTTCAGGTTGCTTAAATACTTTCAAACTCTGCCATGTTACATGCATTTTACTGCTTTTCCAAAGTAGTGAGTATTCATTACTGTTGCATTTTGGTAAGAAAACCTGCCTTTCTCCTTTGATTATTTGGAAAAACTTGGCTTTTTTTTTTTAACTGTTAGTAGCCTATCCAGTTGTATTGGAATGACATGTTGCACCCTAAAAAAAGTTGATTAAATCCTGCTTCTCTTGTTGTTGGCTTGACCCAGAAGTAAGACCTGTGAAGGGTCCTGAGAAGCAAAGTTTTAGCAGTTTTTAATTTAGTGGTTTATTGAAAAATTGCTCTATTCCCACCCAAAGTCCAACAGCACAGGAATCGAGGATTTATTCCTTCCAAGGTTTAGTTACAAATCGTTTGAAAGGCCCCACATACTTTCCCTGTTTTTGGAGGGTGAAGCTCTCAAGTGCTGGAGATCTCCCCAGCAAAACTGGGCTGGATGGCTGGTCAAAAGGGAAGAGGGATTTGGAAGAGGGCTCTGTTCTTGCTTATTCTTATCTCTAGAAACTTTTCCCCAGAGCATTGGATGGAAGACCCCTCTTTAGGGGGAAATGTCCTTTTTCTTCTGTGCACATCCAGTTTTCCTTGCCCTGTTCTGATGCATTTGAAGAGCATCTGGTTTGAAGCTATTGATGTGACTTGGGCTGTATCCTGACAGTAATTCTTGGTTTGACATTGTACTTGTTCTTGCATCACCATTTTCTAGGGGTTATTGGCAGCAGCAGTGTTTTCCTCTCCCATCCTCCCTTGGTGGTAAACATGCTGTTCAGATCTTTAACTTAAGGACCTGCTGAGTGCTTCCATCTTCATTAAAAATCTAGCCCAAGGTACTTAATAAACTTGTTTTGGTGGTACCTTCACTCACCACCTGATAATTCCTTGGAAAAAAATTATTAACACAGTTGCTTCTCTTGGGTGGTGGTAAGATCTGGTGGTGGTACTTGGGGCTGTGCAGAGAACCCTACTTTGCTCGTCTGCTCTTGGTGCTTCTCTCTCAATATTTGAAGTCTTTCAAAGTGTGTATTTTTATCTGTGACTCAACTGGAAGTGAATAAAAGTCTCCTACTTGTTGTATTTGTAGGAATTAAGAAAAGCATGGGGTCTGCATACTGAAAAACACCTTTTTAATCAACAGTAGGCTTTTTGATGCCCTACTTGTTTTCATTTGTGTTTTCCTCAATATCCTCCTGGTTTTCCTTTGCACAGGATGCCATTATTTCCTACAAGGAAATCCTTCAGATGTATTGGGAGAAAGTGACAGGCTTTGTGAATACCCGGTGTGATGGACTTGAACCCTGGCAGCTCATTGGGTTGACCTTTTCTTCCACGCTTGTAAGTGTGTGGCTGCATGGGTTCCTTTGCCAGCCTGAGAGTAAGTATTTAAAATGGGGGATTTTCTTACCTTTGGAGGGAAGGGGAGGTCGGCCTGAGTTGTTCCTGGGCAGTGGAAAGAAAGAGGGTGAAACAAGGCCAAATAGTTGTTAAAACTAGACTTTTTGCTGTCACCTGATATGTACCAAACTCTCTAATAAATTAAGGTAAAGGCCTGTATGGTAAATGAAGCTCCCCCATTCCTTCAGAGGGTGAATGGAATGTGCTTCTGTCTCCTTCTCTTTCCCTTGTCTCTCTTTTTCCTTTGGCTAAACCATTTGCTTGCCTCAAGACTCTCTTCTTGCCCAAACCCTGGGGAGATTAAGGAGAGCTGGGTTCCTGTGAACTTTGTCACTGCTGCAAAGTGTCTGAATAACAACCCTTGGTTGTTTCCCTTCCTGCTGGGGGAGGAGACATGGTCTTGATTCTGTGTTGGAGGCACATTTCATCCTCAGAGTGTTCAAGATAATTGCATGTGATGGTTTGAGGATATTTTCTTTTTTTATTTTTTTTTAAATATTTCTGGAGTGATTTTGACACTGGCAGCTCTTCAGTGGAGCTGAACTCTGCAGAACTTCTAGTTTTCTCTGGTTGCGTGATGGCCTGAGATCACTGCCGTGCCCTCAAAGGTGCTTTTCAGTTCCCACAGGCCTTAGGATTCACTCCGGTGACAGCTTGTTAAAAATAGCCAAGTTTTTAACTTGATGTCTCCTTCTGTGTCTCTGTTTCTCAAGCAGCCCTTTCTCTTTGTAGAGCCGAGAGTAGCTTAACAGTGGGAATGTCTGTAAGGAACAAATTGGTATGAAACTTTTGTTCAGGACACTTACCTTGCCAGCTAGTATTTGTACTGTTGCACAATGTATTTTTTTAAAGTATTGACTACTCTTAGAAGATCTGATTAGATTGTCAGAATTCTTCAGGAATTTGCAGTCTTTTCTTGCTGTGAAAATTATTAATGAAACTATGCACACTGAGATGTGCAACAGAAACGTTATCAGAGCACTAACGAGTATTTGCTACAGAATGTGCCAATTACTGTCCTTGGGTAGCTTTTCCAATTGTATATATGAAGAGAAATATATATGAAGTGGGAAGGAAAGTGTAGATAAAATTGCAAAGTCTTTAAATGGTTGATTTTTAAACTTAGTAATTTTTTGGTGTGTCCTGTAACTGCTGGTGTGCAAGTAGGACTGGGAAGGCATTTTTGGTGGCTATAAAGCATACCCAAGGAGTTTTCCAGTGCTTTTCATCAGTGGCTTCTCTCATTTGAGTCTTTGGGCTGTGGTGGAATTTCTGCTCTTCCCTCTGTCTACCCCCTTTCCCTGAGTCACTTCCCAGTGCATCAAACGAGACAAATCCATGTCGTGTTGTGGGCGACATTGTCAGAAATGTCCCTGTTACCTCCTTTGGTCTGGGAACCTGTTTCACAATGCTCAGTGTTTTGCTTTCTAGTAACTATTCTGGTTTGAACAAGCAGGAAATGATAATAATTCCTTACCTTTAGCAAACCCTGAAATCACTCTTTTTCCTGTAAAATTCCACACATGGGTGTGAATTCCCAGGTAAGTAAGAAAGCTGGTCAAATAACTGATTCCTGGACTCGCTGCTGTTCTTCAGTCCAGATGTTTCCATGGCATGGTCCATCCATGAAAACCTTGCTCTTGGATTCACTCATCTGTCTCACCATGTCCCCTGGGTCACTGTGTTATTTCAGCTTGGGTCAGGAATGCTGAGCCTGATCATGAGCTGCATCAGAAGTTTGTTTTTTTCTTGTTTCTTAGGTTCATTTCTGCCTTTTGTCTTTCAGGTTTGACATCCCGAACTAAAAAACAGTTCTTTAAACTGCTGAGAAAAATGCCATTTGTTGGGGCTATAGTAAGTATCTGAACAACTACTGATAGGATTATTCCAGCTCCTTCTTTCAGCTCTCTTGGAGAATATACAGTTCTGTGCATCTTAGTTGTTGTGTCACTGTGATTCTAATGGTCCAAGGATATAAATCTGGAATGTCTTCCCTTGCCTCCTGGTTTATTGACAGATATAATTTCTACCCAATCTTTTTGTCATTGTATCACTCTCAGAAAAAAGGGGGTGCCATCATTTTAACTTATATTAACCAAGAATGAGTGAATTCTCCAGTAATGTTTCCTCATTGATAGATTTTAAGAAAGTAATTTTATTTTGGGAAGAAGAGACAGGGTTGAACTGGAGTTGTTCTTCTGAAAGAATGTGAAGTGTGAGGTAGCCAAGGGTTTGTTGTGCAATGCGGAAGGGTATTTATTTTAATCAAGCAACTGGCCATTATTAGTTTAGGGCTCAGATAACTATTAGCAAAAGTTAGCAGAAGGATATCAGCACTTTGTGTAATCATTAAAATGACACATGAGCTGTAGTATTTGGGAGCTGCTTTTTTTTTTTTGCATGAAATCTTGAAATCACAACTATCAGCATGTTTTAGCACGTTAATGACTCTGGGATGAAGAAATGCACAGCTGGGTTTCTTTTACCTCATAAACAATGGCATCACACTTGATTGCACTTCCTGCTGCTTGCTGTGCTGGTGTATTTACACATTGGGGTCAGATTCCAGGGGTCAGATCTGTTCCAGGCAGTTTTATCCAAAGAGCATAGCGCAGAGCAAATTTTTTCCTTTTGCTGTGGACACGGAAGGAGTTCTCTAATTTCTCCCACATTCCTCTGGAAGGGATTAAATCCCCTCCCTCTCTTGTTAAGTGCCCCAGCTTTCACCTCCTAACGTGAGTAGCCCTTGATCAGACAAATTCTCTTCTGCTTGTTTTTTGCCTGCCTGTTAGAAAAGGACAGTTTATACAATCCTTATTGTGTCCAGACTTCGCTTCTCAGGGCTAACACTGCTCTCCTGTGCCGGAGCACTCCTGCTGTGCCCTATCTATGTCCTCTTTACGCTCTTTGGTAGGCTGATACAAGATAACTTATCAGTTGGTCACAAGAGGCCTTGACTTCGAGGCATTCCAATGTCCAAAAGTCAACATCCCATCACCTGTGTTGCTTTGAAGAAGAATTTTTACTTTGGTATGTGTTGTGAGAAGAAGTCTGGGGTTTCCTGAGTGCAAGGTGTGGGTGGGAAGAAAGAAATCTCTGAACTGTCTCTGTGGTAGAGATTTCTTTATTGTGTCTTTGTTTTCATGAGTTTCTAAACGGTGTGTGGTGGTAGAGGAGGCAAGGTACAAACCAATGCATCTGAAGACTGCTACACATTAAACTGTGACTTAAAAAGGTTTGCTGGATAAAAATGCAGGGTTTTTTCCTTGAGTTTTGTTTTCTCAAGCACTAAGGAAAGGAGTCAAAGTTCCTAATGGAGCAGTTCCTGTCTGTTCCATCAACACCACAGATGTAGGCAGTGGGTCCTGTCCTGCACACACTCAACAATTATTTAGAATTTGACCAGTGCCATTGTTTGATAAGCTTTTTTCTTTCTTTTTAGATTCAAAAGAAGATTGATGAAGCCTTGAATGATGTCACTTCCAGTTTATCCTTCCTGAAAGATGAAAAGGATTATATCAAAGCGCTGCCGGAACAAGGCATGAGCCAGCCTGAAGTGCTGCTGAAGATGAAAGAATACAGCTCAAAAGGTAAGTCTGTACTGCAGCAGAGGTGGGTCTGCTCAGACACCAAACATGACACTTCTTTTCTTAAATGAGTTCCAGTGACTCCTGCTTGTGGTTTCAGTTTAAATATTTTGTCCCCTTGCAAATTTTTGTCTGTTTTCCTTCTGGACATGACTAAGATTCATGAGTTCTAATACTGTGTTCAGGTATTTACATTGAAATTCCATTCCTTTCCCAAGAATTCTAAGCTGATGGAGAGATGGGAGAGCTGAGGAGAAGAGAAATATGGAGGAAGTTCTCTTTTTGATTGCATTTCTGAGCTGTTGCCTTGATACTTGACTTTTACCAGAAATGCATTTTCCATGAAGCCCCAGAAAATACAAGCAACTTCCAAGTAGGATTGTTAGGGGATTTCCAAGGCTATGACCTCAATTAAGAAAGACAATGGTTTGCACTTAGAAAAAGCCTTTTATGGAAGAGTCATGGCTTGACAATTTGAGTTGCCTCTCTCATGTAAACATGTTCCCCCTGATTTGTGTACCTGTTACTCCTAATGAGCAAATTTGGGTGACTTCCTGTCTAGAGGAGAAGATAGGACTGCCGTGCTGCCATCCCAAATTTGAGAAATGCCTTGAGTTTTCTGCTAGAACAGTGCATCTACTTCAAATTCTGAAGCAAACAATTTCATAATTGAGTATCCAACTTCCTTCTTTTCTACTGTTCTGTATTGCTAATGTTGTTTCTGTCTGTGTTTTCTCTTATTGTTTCCTTCCTTCACTGTGTTCTTTTTTTCTTTTCTTAAGGCCCCATTGAACTCCCCACTCCCTTTTAGACATTGTCTGGAAATACCAGTTTAGGTGAAATCTAATTGAGGTGGATTGAGTGTGTCAGCACTGTAGATTTTAGAAGTACAAACTTGGCCTTTCCATCTCTTCTCAGCTTACAGTGGTAGTGGGTGCTCTTTGAAAGTGGTTTAAATTTAGTGTTCAGTTGGTTGAACAGCAGTTTGGGGAGACTGATGGGGATTAACTGGATTACATATTAATGTAACTGCTTGCTGCAGCTACATGTTGGTTATGTACTGGCTCTTTAGTCGTCATTTACTTGCTGTTTGCTAAGTTCACACAATGCCAGAGGCTCAACTTCACACACAGCTGTCGCTGGGCCACAGAACTCAGAGAAATTGCAAAAGCCAAGTCCTCCTCTATGTAACTGAGGGGATTTTCCGTGTGCTTTTCCACACTGGCTGGGAATGGCTGCGGTGTGAGCAGTGTGCTCTTCTCTCTCTTCCAGGAGATGTACGCTGGCAGGATGGGAAAGTCTCTGGGACTGTGTACAGTGGTGAAGAGAAACTCACCCACCTGCTGGTGAAGGTAAAGTGCAAGCAGGCCGTCTTTGCATCTTTGGGGTGACCAGAAACCCCTCAGAGTTCTTCCAGCATCCCAAAATAAATAGAGAAGATCTAAAACCTAAGTCTGGGAAGGGCAATTAGTGGCAATTTGGGCAGCATAACTCTGGCCTTGTAACTGGCCGTGTGAAAACACCTCGTGGAGATAACTGGGATCCAATCACATGAGGTGCTGTTTTGAGTGAAAAAGTAATTAGTAATTACAAGTGAACTGGAGGCCAGTATTGGAACAACTTTCACTGAGCAGAACTAAACCCCTCTTGGTTTAAGCAAAAGAAAACTTCGTGAAATGTTTTTGGTGTGGCTGTGTGGTCCAAATCTTAAACAATGGAGCAGTGGCATGCTTCAGTGGAGTCTTTGTGAGGTCTGTTTACCTGCTCAGGAACTTCTCCCTTTGAGAAGGCTGGAAAATAACCTCAACAGCCTAAAGGTTTGTTTTCAAATACATCTCCTTTCAGAGTTCTTTTGCTAGAAAGGGAAGTTTGGCCGTCTTGTTCCTGGGAACAGCTTTTGTAGCAGCTGTAATGGGCTCTGTTTGGTGGTTACTCTTGCTGTTTTCCTGCTCATGTTGACATTTTCTGTGCAACTTTTGGGGAAACAAAGCTCAGAGCACCCTGTCTGGAGGGGCCTTGGCTTGCATCACTTTCTGGAAACATTCCCTTTGTTTGTGCTGATTATTCACTGGTTTGTTTTGCTGTATTTTATTTAACGTCCCTCCAGTTGCTTTTTCATCTGGACTGCAGGAGGTTGGGACTGGCCCATTCCAGCCTTGTGTGCTGTGAGTCCACAGTTGTGGAATGAGCAGAAATACTGGTTTCCACAACCACTTTTGTTATGGTGTGGGTGGGCATTTGTGCTTTTTTACCAGCTTCTGAACCCCTGCAAAGTCACTGTTTTTGCCTGTTTCGTGTAAACCAATTGCAGGATGTATGTTGTATTCTTTTTTAAAAACAGCAAAATGGTTAAATCTGTTCTTACAACAAGAGATAGATACTGTTGTGCTGTAGAATCACTCCAGAGGTCTGAATGCCTTAGAAAAACGGTTTTTTAAAATTTTACTCCTCAGCTACAGCTTCCCAGCTTGTGGTATCTAGTTGCAGGAGCAGTTAAGTCCTGTAGTATTCTTATGATGAAATGTAGCTAATTTGCTTCTACAGTTCTCAAAGCCTCATTTGCAGGTCTTAACTTTCTCTCTTTGTTTTCTGAAGGTGTATGAAGAGTTTGCCTGGAGTAATCCTCTCCATCCAGATATATTCCCTGGTTTGAGAAAGATGGAAGCAGAAGTAGTGAGGATTGCCTGTACGCTCTTCCATGGGGGCCCCAACTCTTGTGGTGCTGTAAGTAGCCTGTCTTTGACTGCCTCCTGAACATTTTGGGTGTTTTTGACTTTGATAAGTGCAAATGCACCTAGTGCTCTCCAGATGAGACTCAGGTTAAGCTCATTCTGGTGTATTCTATGCCATCTGTGTGGAGGTTGCTTAATTAATTTTCTTGGTGAAGCTTTATGAGAGACAATTTAACACAGAGAAACAGTTCTCTAAACAAGACCATTTACTTCAGCTTTTTTTCCCACTCTTAAGTGACACATCTGCTTGATGGCAATTGGAAAAGAATAATGCAGCCTTGCTAGTTGTCAGTGGGGAATTTTGAATAGAAAAATGTCACTCTGAGAAGCTCCCCTCTTCCCCTCAGAGTTTTAGTCTCTGAGCTGGAAATCTGTGAGCCTGCCAGATTGCTAAGCTCAAGGGCAAGGCCAGCTGGCTGGCTGGCTACTCACCAACAAGCAGGCATGGCATGTATTGTCAGCTGTCCAGCAGGAAAGCTGAATTTCCAGGCTTATGTGGCCTTTCAGTGCAAACCAGTTTTATAGCCTTGATAAAATTCCCAGCAAGAGTCCAAATGTGTGTTTTTAAACTGATGGTTTCAGTGTTGGAAGGCAGTGTTGACACAAGAGCTTATGAGCTGAACTGGCCTTGAGAGGGCTTTCCCTGTCAGCTGGAGGCTTGATCATGTTAAGGAGTTGAGTACTGGAGTAGCCTTACAGAAGGTGTAGTTGGGATCAGACTCCCAGTGGGATTGAAGATGAAGCTTGACTGTGTGGAAGTGCAAGATGTAATTGCCTTTGATAGGAGCAGGTGACACCCTCTGACCTGACTTTTCTTCTCAGGACTGTATTCCCTGTACCACCTTCAAGTTTAGAGGAGGAATGTGCCTCTTTGCTTATAAAAAACATTTCACCTCACCTCAGCTCCTTCCTGGCTTGCAGTGCTGAAATTATCCCTGGAATGGGGCAGATGCTGGGTGTAAAGCTGCTGGAACTCATTTCTATCGGCAGTTGGGACATTAGCTGATAAAACAGGCAGAGAGCTCTGTGACTCTGATGGGTGCTTGGGAAATTTTGCTTGCTGAAGCCTGCACCGGGGGGCCTTCGGGTTTTGTTACATAAAATGCATTGTAAAAGTGTCAGCCTTGGCCCTGGGTGCTCTCCCACTGAAATGGAAAAGTGGAATTGCCTAAGAGAAGGTCAGAATGGGTAAAAAACTGCCACAGCCAAAGTGAGATGTGCCCAAATATACTCTGGGGAATTCTGCTTTTCCTTCTGTCCTCCTGTCCCTCCCGAGGATGGTGCCGCAAAGCAAAGGGGGAAGTGCACAACCTGCCATGGAATTCTGTCCTAACTGCTTGAATGCTGCCCAGTTTGCAGGGAGAAGGGGAGGGCTGGAAAGTTGATTGGCTGGAAACAGAAAATTAATTGCACCCTTGTAATTATCATGTCCAAATGAGTGCTTCCAGTAGACTTTTTGTCTTCCTCCTGCTCCTCTTCCTGACTCTGAAGTGCCCAAAGCTGCTGATCACTGATGGAGAGATGTGGGTGGGTATGTGGAGGTCACATGCTCTTTAAGTAGTTGGGCTCAAAGACTTCTCTTATTTTCGTTTTTTCTCTCCAGAACTGAATTAACATTTCAGAATAATTTCTGGAGGCTTGGACAATTACAAAGTAATTTAAGAAGAGCATTTTTTTCAAACTGATGATTTGATTTCTGTCTTGGGAAGGCCTTGCTGTAGCTGGTGGCTTCGAGTGCTGCAGTTACACTTCTGTAGCCAGTGAGGCTGTAAAGCAGAGGTTTTAATGCTAAACCAGGGAAAGTGCAATGCTCTGAGTTATCTTTATACTAATCTGTTCAAGAGGCGCTGCTGGCTTATTCTACTCAGAAGGCCTCAGGTTTACTTGATTCGACTTTTGCGGTATTGAAATTTAGAACAACTGCTTTTTTTTCCCCCTGAAATTCCTCACTGCCACCTCTGAGAAGCAGAGTGTCATAGTGCCAGGCCCCTATCCACTGGATTTACTAACCTGATTTAAGCAGCAGGGACTGCTTGGCCAATTTGTTGGTGCCCGGTGGTGGTCCCTGAAGGCACATGGAACTTGTTGGTGTTTCTGAAGAGGGTGTCTGTCTCTGTGCTGCATGGAAAGCACCAGGAAGTTTCTATCTGGACTTCTCAGTGAGGCAGTTTCACTTCCTTTGTGTTCTGATTTCCACAGCACTTTGCAGAACAGCACTTTGTGGTTCTGCTGCTCAGTCTGGGAAAAGCAGCCCAGTTGACACATCCATGCTGTTCCCAAAGTTTCCAGCAGGCTGGGATCTTTGCGTGGTCCTGCCCTGTGTCATTTGGACATCTCCCTCCACAGGATCTCTGGGGAGCTTCCTCTTTGGAGGTTTTTGGTGTGTTCATAAATGCTAAAATGAAACCTGTCTTTTTTACATTTCTGAATGTTAAATCAGATGAACAGCTTGCGTTATTTACAGGAGTTACCTTTAGCTGAGCCATGTGGCTGTAATTCTCCTTTGTTTAAACATGGGCATAAAAGCTCTAACAATGCCTTGGTGGTTGGGGGAGGTTCGGACATGCCTTTGCGTGAAATTGCTGAGAGATGTTTCAGGTTTTTAAGCAGTTTTAGAAGGAGTAATTTTCAGCAGTAGATTGATGCTTCCTATTTCTCACTAATTACTACTGTTGTTCTTACTTTTAATTGTGTTATGCAAGAGCAAAAAGACAGGAATTGGTGAGTTTGGGCACCTGGGAGATGCTAATCACATTCTTGCAATGATTTGGAAGGACTAATGAAGCTCAGTACACGGAAGAGGAACAGGGCGGTTTGTTCTTGTCTGATGTGTGCATGTGTTCATGTTCACATGGTGCTTTGTTTTTTATTTCTCCTGTAATTTGGGGAGAAAGCACCACTTTTATGCAAGCTTGTTTGTTTTTTTTTTAAGTAGCTTTTTGAACTTTAAAACAAAAGGGCAGCTTTGAAGTGTAGGGAAAAATTCTGTGTGTGGGTGTCATGTGTATTTGATGTGGATCTCTCTGTGAATTCTTCTTCCACTTATTCTACAGCCGAGGACAGGATAGCAAAGGCAAAATCACCTAATGCAAGCCTAAACCTCCTGTAGAAACCCATTTTGTCTCTTCTTCCCAAATTCTGGGGCTTCCAAACTTTGGCTGCACATTTGAAGTAGGGAAATGTGAGTGATGTGTCTCAAGGAGTCTTAAACTGTGCAGATCTGTCAGATTTTATCTGTAGTGATGAGCAGGTCACCTTAAGAGACAGAAGTTGTGGAATTTACTACCTGCAGGTTTCCAGGGGTTTTATGGGAGGCTGCCACAATGTTATGACCGTGCAGTGGATTGTGGTGGGGTTTTTTACTCTTTTACCCTAGAAAAAAATTGTAGTTTGCTTTCTTTATTTGGGGGGTAGTTCAGCTCAGTGAAACTTTCTATCAGCTTTGTCTACAGGGTCTGAATGGACATGTTTATTCAGATGAAAATGGAAGCAAAACTTTAGAGACCATGAACCGAAGTGGTTCTTTAATGTCTGACAGTTTGACAGTGACATGGCCAAAGAAATCCTGGAATAGCGACCACATCTCTTATTGCTGTAGAGGTTCCAGAGCACTGGCATTTGAAGGGAGGGAGCAATGGAAGTGATATACTGAGTTTGGAAAGCAGGAGGGGTATTTATTCCCTGTGCTGTCTCCTCTCCCCTCCCATTTGTAAAACAACAAATCAAGAACACAAAATGTCTGTTTACATTCCTTTTTCCCCACACTTTGCCTGGCCTTTGAAGATAGTGCTGAGTTGCAAAGCTGCTTAAAACAATGCCTGTTTCCAGCCCCTTCTCCCCTTGGCATGGCCTGAGCCTGTGGACTTTGATTGAGGGGAGAGAAGAATGCGTGTGAGCCCTTGGCAGGTGCTGAATCACCATATGTTGGCTGGGTGCTGGTGCCACAGGCAGTGGGGAAGTTGGATTCTCTGACAGTGATTCAGTTTCTGGCTACTGCAGAATGAGTTTGCTGTCAGTGGCTAAGCTGACAAACCTCCTGTAAAGGAGCAGGCTCCATCCACAGGTATAATCCATGTGGATCAAGAGGATTTTGCTGTTGCATCTGTGCTAGGCTAAAGGTGCTGCTCTGGTAGTTCTCTGTGGTGGAGACTTATGATGTGCTGACTGTGGGCCAATTTAGGAAGCTGAGCTAGCTGAAATTCAGCTTTTTGTGTGGATTTTCAGCTGCCTGAACAAGCTTTCTTTGTGGTCGTCTGCATGCCAGTCTGGGTGCCTGGGAGAAAGATCTATCCTGGATGCTCTTCCTTACCCTGCATGTGACTGACTGCTGACAAGTGTTGGCTCTGACCTCCCCAAAACTGTGTGTGGCTCAGCATTTCCATGCAGGGGATAAAGCCAGGCTTTGAGTAGAGACTTGTTACATATGAAGGCCATATGTTAGTGTTTTAGTGGAATAATTGAAATGGGAATAAAACTATACAGAGGTTGCTTTTTCAAGAGCAGATTATCTAGGTCAGAGTAGGGAATGCGGCCCAACAAGGAGCAGGCCTGGTGTTCAGTAACATGAATGCCAAGATGCCCAGGTCCTTCCTAGCAAAGTTTTCACAATCACTGCAATATCCTAAGCAGTGTTGCAAGGATAGGTACAACTATGCAATAATCCTGTTCCTTTTCTCCCACCCAATGAGAAGGCAGTCTGTGTTTTTTTCCCCAAAGGTTTTTTTCTCTGGGTTTTTTTCCCCAAAGGTAATCACCAACAACCTGACAGATCTTTTCATAAAGGGTGTTGACACAGCTCATAAAACCCTTAAAATATTGTGTTCCTGCTGCCATCCATTTGCTTCACAATTAATGCAGTGATGTCTTTATTCAGTGTGAGCCTCTGTTAGGTTTTATCTCTGACAGCTGTTGCTTTTAAACTTCCCCCAAAAAGCAGAAGTTGTCTGTGGTGTGACAGTCACTTCCACACTGTCTGTGGCAGCAGCTGCTGCTGGCTTGGGTTGTATTAGGAACAAATCCTAGCAAGCTTTGTTCCTCATCTCTGTATTTAATGTTTAATCACTGTCATACAGTCACACTTCTTGGTATTTTTGAGGTTTGCAGCCATGTCAGCGGGGAAAAATGGAAGAAAACCCCAAACTTAGAGATGTCATAAGGCATACAGATGTGATTGGGTCATTTTTATGTTTATTTTTGAGAGGGAGGATGTTAAAAGGGGAAGTTACAGTTGGTTCAGCAGGTCTGAGGAGCAAAATTAGTTGCAGTATAAGTAGGTTTTGATTCCTTATTTATCTGAACCTCTGTATAACTGTCCTAGCTACCCCATATCCTCAGGCTCACCTGGTAAGTTAGTCCTGCAGGCTGCATGACAAACCAACCTCACATTTTCCCAGGTTAAAATTTTACTGAGGAAGGTTGTGTCCAGTGTCCTCTGCATGCCAGAACTCATAAAAGCTGACCCGAAAGAGACAGTTCCACTTGAGGAATTCCTTCCTGTAAAGAGTTTAATTTATATATTCGCACCAGCTCTTGAGTTCAGGTATACAATAGTGAACCTGTGTGTGCCTTCCTCTCTTCCACCTCCTGATGCAAACCCTGTGGTCAGGGTGGAGAGGGCTGGGACAGCAGGGTTAGTGGGTGGTATGGATACTGAGGACTTGCTGGGGAGAGGAATGCACGAATTCCTCCTGGTGTAAAATTTCTAGAGTCCCTGAGGGCTTAGAAGCTCTGCTATTGAGCAGACCTAGGTTGGCCTCCGCAGAGAGGAGATGGGAGAGAGCTCTGAGTCCTGCAGCATTCTGTGTTCTGGGAAGGTTTTGTAGCTCCGGGGTGGTGCCAGCCCCGAGCTGACTCCGTGCCTCAGCGTGGCACTGCTCCAGACCTAATAAACCCTGCTGGACTTCAGCTGCCTTAACACAGAATCAACTTTGTTGTTTCCATATATGTGGCATAATTAATTTGTAATGCAGATAAACAATCCCCAGGTAATCAAGAGTATGAATAGTTTAGTGAGGTGACGTGACTGTGCAATGTGGTCCCCTCCTGTTTGGCTCTGGAATTCAATACTTTTTGTTTTCCCTTTCCCCCATCCCATGTAAAGAGAGGATTCAACATTTAAATGTGCGTTTTCAAGCTGAGTGAGTGTCAGAAAGTTGCCTCATGCAGTTCAGTGGCGTCTGCTGCCCTTGAAACCCTGACCTGTCCCATGCAACTCTGAAGCAGAGACAAGAGATGCTGTGCCTGCATCCCCTTTTTGCTTTTCCCTCCTGCAACATCCATTGTTATTTTTCCTTGTTTGCTTCTTTTCCGGTGACAGATGACATCTGGAGGAACTGAGAGCATCCTGATGGCCTGCAAGGCATACAGAGACCTGGCTTATGACAGAGGCATCAAACAGCCAGAAATGTGAGTGGTGCCACCACAGCTTTTTCCTTTGAGGGCTTGTGGGATTTACTGTCCCCCTTGAGCCCAGGTGGCTGCTGGACCTCAATAATCCTTCATGTCATAGCTCATTACTACCTATTCCTTGTCCATCTCTGTCTGGAGGAGAGAAACCTGTGTGGAAAGAAGCAGTTCAAAAGCACAGGACATTTTAAAGCAGCCTGGGGGCATAGATGTTGCTGAGGGGGGCTGTGCTAAGCAGATGTATTTTGGCAATACCTGTCTGCTGCTCTAGACAGCCTGCTTGGATCAGCTCTGCTCTTGAGGAGAGATTGTCAGACCTTTTGAAGTATTCAAGGAGTTTGATTTATTCAGATCAAAGAGGACTTAGCCTGAAAACTCTGAGGCTGGAGTTAGGCTGGTTGGAGCTCAAATGAGGAATTGTGCTAAGCATTACACTGCTAATAGAGGATTTGCTGTCTCTAATGTGTTGCCTTTTTTCTAGATGGTGCATGGAAAATACTTCTCTGGTTAATTGCTTTGAGGGGAAAATGTAAAAAGAAACAAAACACTGGTGGTTCTTTTCTTCCTCCTCTAACATTTAAGGCTCTGATAATTAACAGGGTTAATTAAGGCTGTTCAGAAACTGCCTCTTGAGATGGGATGTTCATTTATCTGATTGTTATGTTCATTTGATCTGTTCCTTTTCTAGGTTGGTCCCAGTGAGTGCACATGCAGCCTTTGACAAGGCAGCACACTACTTTGGGATGAAGCTGATCCAAATACCGCTGACCAAGGCTATGGAAGTGGATGTTCAGGTATCACTTTAGGCTCTTCCTGTGAGGAAATTAGCATAGTACAGCAACTAGCAAGAAAGCTACCTGTCCAGGTAACAAGTCAGTGGATAAAGAGGGAGGAATGCTTTCTGGAAACAAAGAAAAACAGCATGAGTAAATGCTTGTCATTGAAGATGAGGTTTTATTTGAAATAATTGGATGTTATCCCTTTGTCCCATGGGATTCATTTAGAATCAAGTAATTTATGTATTTCAGAAATAGCCCCAGATTTCGGAGGAAGGTGAACAAAAAATATTATAGTATTTCCAAGTGGATTAGTGGTTTTAGCTGGTTGCTTTCCTCTCTGTATACTTTTGTGCATTGGCCTTTAAGACCAGACACTGCATGTTCTCACTCTTTATCTTTTTTGGCAGGATGGCACTTGGTAAATGGAATGTGAGCATCTTCTCTCTTTAAATCTTCAGGCAATGAGGAGAGCTATTTCAAGGAACACAGCCATGCTGGTCTGTTCTGCTCCCCAGTTCCCACATGGAATTATGGACCCTATTGAAGAGGTGGCAGAGGTAGGACACCCCTACCTTTAAGAATTTGGGTGTTGTAGCAGTAAAACCAGCACAAGAAGAGTAGAGGGGTTCCAGGATGCCAAGGAGTGAATTTGGTGAAGGGACCCCACTGGTTGGAAGGGTATTACTGTCCTCAGATGAGGTGTGGACCAACAGCAGGGTATGCAGGATGCAGTTTGGGAGTGAGGGGGAATGTGGGACTGTGAGACAAATCAGAAGTGCTCGTTCCTTGCTACCGGAAAGGACAGAACACATAAATGGACCACTTGGTGAAAAGGCTTTGATGTAGGGCCTGATGGTTGTAGCAAAATTTGTGTGGAAGTCTGAGGAATGCGTGGAGGGAGTAGGAGTCAAGGGGCTGGGATCTTATTTTCCAAACACATTGATTTCTTTCCTCTCAGTGCTCCAGTTATTTATTTTGTATGTGACCAGCCAGGGCCTCTGACCTTACGTTCATTTGGCCCACGCACTTTTATTGAAGATACGTCTTTCAGACAATGTTGTCACATGCCTTTGCAAACACAGCAAACTACCAAAAAGCCACATTGTTTTTCCTCTGTGTGGAAAGCAGAAAAAGGCTTCCCACAAGTAGTTAGGCCCTCCAGATCTCCTGTCCTCCATGGCTTGAGAATGGTGTGATGTTCTCAAAGAGTTCAGCGAACATTTAACTATGAAATGCCAAATATTTTTTAGTGACTGGAGTTTGGATGCCCCAGCCACATCATTTTGTTCCCTGATCTCTTCTTGTTCACACACAGCTTGCAGTGAAGTACAAAATCCCCTTCCATGTGGATGCCTGCCTGGGTGGATTCCTTATTGCTTTCATGGACAAGGCAGGGTTCCCCCTAAAACGTCCCTTTGACTTCAGTGTGAAAGGTGTGACCAGCATTTCTGCTGACACCCACAAGGTAAGGAGAGGAGACAAGGGTCTTCCAGTGCTTTCATTTTTGGGGTATGATTAGTGTTCCCAACACTAATCCCAAGCTTCAGGCATTTCTTCTTTACTATGTGGAGGAGCACTGAGGTGCAGGGGTAGGGGCTTCTCTGTTCACATGCTTTCTGCAATGTGCCAAAGTACAGAACCCCTCAGGCTGGAAAAGACTTCTAAGGTTGAGTACAACCTGTTACCAATCCCCACCTTATCAACCAGACCAGAGCACTGAGAGCCACATCCAGTTACTCCATGAACACCTCCAGGAATGGAGACTCCACCACCTCCTTGGGCAGCCCCTTCAACCCTGACAGTCCCTTCTCCCTAACAACCCTTTCCACAAAGAAATTTCTCCTGATTTCCAACCTTAACGTCTACTGACACAACTTGAAGCTGTTTCCTCTTGTCCTGTCACAAGTTTTCTCTGGGCAGAACCTTACCCCCACCTGATTCCACCCTCCTGTCAGGGAGTTGCAGAGAGTGAGAAGGTCCCCCTGAGCCTCCTTTTCTCCAGACTGAGCCCCCACAGCTCCCTCAGATACTCCTGGTGCTCCTGACCTTTCCCCAGCTCTGTTCCCTTCCCTGGACATGCTCCAGGCTCCATGTCTCTCTGTCCATGAGGGCCCAGAACTGGATGCAGCACTCAAGGGCCCTACGCACAGAGGGACAATCACTGTCCTGGTCCTGCTGGTCACACTATTCCTGATCCAGGCCAGGTGCCATTGGTCACCTGGGCACACAGTGGCTCATGTATAGTCACTGTCACCCGCACTCCCAGGCCCTTTTCCAGCTTTCCAGCCCCTCTGCCCAAGTCTGGAGCTGCAGGGGGTTGCTGTGACCCAAGGACAGGACCTGGCACTTTGCCTTGCTGAACCTCTGCCCATGGATCCCGCCTGTCCCAAGCCCTCTGCAGAGCCTTCCTGCTCTCCAGGAGATCAACAAATGGAATCTTGGTGAGGACTTGGATGCATTCCTGTGCCCTCTTGCTGCTTTCTAACCCTTTCTGTGTCTTTTGCAGTATGGCTATGCTCCGAAGGGCTCCTCGGTGGTGCTCTACAGTGACAAGGAGTACAGGAAGTACCAGTTCTTCGTAGCCCCTGACTGGCAAGGGGGAATTTATGCCTCCCCCTCTGTGGCAGGCTCCAGGCCTGGTGGGATCATAGCTGCATGTTGGGCAACCCTGCTGCACATCGGAGAGTCGGGCTATGTTGAGGCTACAAAGAGGATCATTAAAACAGCACGTTTCCTCGAATCTGAGTACGTGGGTGCCTCAGTGTTCAGCTCTTCAACCCTGGGCTGGACCCCTCCTCCCAAACTGCTTTTGTTTTGTTTTTCCCCGGTACTTGCTGGGTAGGGACCTACTAGACAGATCGGGGAGAACATGCTTGCGTTGTGCCCAGATAGCTGAGGGGCACAGAGGCGAGGGGTGCAGGCACCTGACTTTCCTTCAAGAATTCCTTCTGCCTCAGCCATGGTTGAGGGGAAATCTGGAGGTATGACAAAATTAGGGTTATACTCCTGCTTGTTCGGGTGCTTGGGTGGCTATGTGAAAGAAGCTGATTTTCTCTGCTGCTCTGTCTTCCTCTGCTTTTCTGTCTTCCCTCTTTTCCGTTTCTTCCTGAGTTTGCTTGACTTTAGGTATGTAGCGACCTGGGTCCTCTGGCAAGTCACAATGGCCTGGGCTGGGTGCATGATTTTTGGGTGGGAATGTGCTGCCACTTTTCCTTTAAGGCTCCAGCTGGGGGGACAGAATGTCTGAACTCTGTAACCCTGATTGGCCATTTCTTTTCTCCTCCTTTTTTTCAAGGTTGCGAAAAATTGACAGCATCTTCATTTTTGGGAAGCCAGAGGTGTCTGTCATCTCCATTGGCTCGGATGCTTTTGACATCTATCGATTATCTAATTTTCTGGCTGCAAAAGGATGGAACTTGAATGTCCTACAGTTCCCACCAAGGTGAGTGTGTGGAGACCAGGGAGTGATGTATTTAGCCAGGGTATGCAAGATGGTCAACTTCATGTATGAAGAGCTCTCATTATTTGCTGGGTGCTGTTGTCCATATCTGATAAATTCTATGTAGAATTTTCCTCTGCAGTGCAGGAATAAATTTTGTAATTGTCATTATACAGCAGTGAATAAAAAGTAATAGTAATTTTAATGAGCCTGGCAGAGGACATAACTGAGGCTCCCTTTCTATTTACCTCTATCTAATACAAGCAGAAAAATATAAATAACGAAGGCTATATCTCATGTTTAGTTAACTGAGGGTTTGTAGATTGATTTATTTATTTTTACTGTCTTCCTCCTGCCCACTGAAGATGAAAGTAATTAAAAAAACAGTGAAGTGTTGATAATTTTCAATGTAAAATTAGTCTTTGTAAGAGACTGTCCTTAAGTGGCAAATTGGATTTTTGTGGGCAGAAGGGGCCAGTGCTCCCATATGTAGCTGCACTGAAAAAATTTTTGACTGGCCATGTGAAGCAAAGCGTAGAGAGCCTGAGGTGATAGCTCAGAGGTGGGTGCCTCCTTCTGGTAATGACTTGGAAGCTGCAGAGGAAGGAGAGGGGGAAAAACGATGGCAGAGGTCACCCTGCTTGCTGGCAGCTGCAGTTTTCTCACCATAGGTACCTGGAATGAGGTGAGAAACTTTAACCTAATTGTGAAGTCAGGAAGGAAGGAAGAAGGAGCTGATTCTAGCAAACATTTTGTAGGGATTACCCTTAGTGGGAATGCTATTTTAAGGAGATACGCGGTTATCAGTGGCCACAGAAGGGCTCAGCTGCTGTTGGTTACTCACTGGAGGTGGTTAATCTCTGCCCTCTATCCTGCCTGCCCAGCATCCATCTCTGCATCACGCAGCTGCACACAAAGCCCGGCGTTGGTGAGCAGTTCCTAAAGGATGTCAGGGACAGCATCCAGGACATCATGAAGGACCTCAATGCCAAGACCACTGGCATGGTGAGGAGGCCAGCACACAGTGAGGGGGTGTTTGGGCTGAGGGTGTTTCTCCTGTGTAACAGCCTGCTCTTCTCTGCTTAGGGAGCCATCTATGGAATGGCCCAGTCCGTCCCAGACAGGAGCCTGGTAGCGGAGATTTCCCAGGCGTACCTGGATGGCCTCTACAGCACAGATGTTCCCAGCAGTGAAAAGCACATGAACGGCTCTCCTGGCCACCACTGACTGTAGTGCAACAATTGGTGCCTTACCAGCGAGTACTGCGGTTGTTCCAAGGGTTTCTTAGGGAAAGAGATTGCAGTTCCTTTGTTCCTACAATTGCAGGTCTGAGGGTGGCTTGATCTGGAAAAATTCCTTCCCTGTCTTAGTCCGTTCTGAAATCTGCATTGTTTTCATGCCCAATTTCAGTTTTAGGGCTTTTCCTCCCTCCCCCCTGCCTCTTTTCATCATGGCTATTGATGGTGAATTAAATGTCCATTCCACAACTCCAAATTCCTCAGGTATTCTACATGTCGCTCCATTCCATGTTGTTTCTCCCCCTCAGACCTGGTATTCAGCCAGTGTCCAGCCAAGTGTTAAATTTGAGTTCTCACGTTGTGTTCCATGGCTCCAATCTTCCCAGAAGTTAATGGTAGACAATAAATTAGAAATGTTGTTTTCTTTGGAGTATTCCTCTAAGCTCTGCATTTAACAGTGCTGGGAGCCTTATATCTGTGTAATGCAGAACTGATAAACTGGCAGAGGGAAAGTAGTCATGGCCTTTTGAAATCCCCTCTGGAGATCTCAGTGAGATTGCAATTAATATCTGCTGAGGGGGAGAAAAAAAACAACACAAAATCCTTTTCTGGAATCTCTTGAACAACAGCAGAAACAGAAATGAAGCAGGTGGCATAGAGAGAGGAACTGGATGGTACTGAAAACCCCAGGTACATCATGGCTGTTTTGCTCCCCTGCCTCTTGCAGAAGTTATGCATTGACCACCCAGGAGTGCTGTTTTCCCTTGCACAAATCTGGAGGGAGGTGCAAAGCTCATTTCACTGTTGAGAACTTGAACGTTTTACACTGTCCCCTCATGATGCTGTAGCAGAGCCAGCCAGGCCCTGGCCTATGTCACACAGTTTTTTTTACCATGGCCTTTAGTATCAAAAAGGTGACTTTTGTAATAGCAGTAATCTCAGCTCTTTGCACTGATTCTTTTAAGGCACATTCTCAAAAGGGCATTCACCATTGTGCCTTGATGCTTCTCTGGCATTTTTCTGGTGACATGCCAGGAACGGTTGGAGGGTTCACCTGTTGACCATGACCTTGGTTGTGGTTGTTTCTTTATGGTACTAATTCTGAAAACAAACCTCAAAGTCAGGCTGGCTTCAGAGGAAGCACCCTTCCCTGTTAGGTAGGACAACAGTTATAAAGAGCTGAGTCCCTTCACAGTATCACAAAGATGCTGGGAGAGCTCGGAGAAGCAGAGGAAAGGATGCAGCAGGTCGTAAGTGTTCAAGCCTTGGGCACGTGGATCAGCCTTCCTATTTTTCTCCACTGTTTTTAGCATGAGAGAGTTTTCCCAGTGCAGCTGTGTTGAGGCAGTTGTGGCCTCAAGGACAAGCCACAATCTCTTAAGTAGCATTGGAGTTACTCCTGCAGGGCTTTCCCATGTTACCTCTCAGCTTTTTTGCATGGAACAGAGAGTTTCCCAGGGAGAATCCCACATGTGGGTGAAGACTTCATGCCCTGTCTGCACAGTCCTGTGCCAGGCATCTGAAGGCATCTCTCTGCTGTAGCCTGTTAGCCTGAAGCTGACTCTGGCTGAAGCACAGAATTTTAAGGAATGAGAGGCTCACTTACCAGCTCCTGCACAAGCAGCACAGTCTTGGGCCCAGCCATTGTGGGAAGGATCCTGGCTTTCCAACAGCTTTATTCCCTGTACTAAGAGACACAAGTATTTTGGCCCTGAAATGGATGACTTTTTGAAAGTCTCTGACCCCTTTTGAAATCACTGAATTGCCCAAGAGTTTCTTGATGGTAATATCAGCTCTGGCAGTTTGTATTGGACCTGTTTATTCTCCCAAGGTCTTGCCAATATGACCATTACTGTATCTCTGAGTTTGCAGTACTCTGGAGACAGTCTTAAGTGTTTGGCTGCTGTGATGGTTCACTTTGGAACCGAGATTTAACAAGACAAAAAAAAAGGGAGGTACTGTTTTTGTTTCTGCTTTAAAAGAAAGAAGGGGTGGATTGGGGTGGGCTGAAGGAGAGAGAAACTCCCCTCTCTTCTTTCCCTGGTTGCATTTTCCTACCCAGGAACAGATCAGTGCTCCATTTCACGTTTTTGGATGTATTTGAAAACGTTATTTGTAAGTCAGTGTATTCTATTCTGGGCTTTGCTTATTAATATTATTTGTGGGTTTAATTGTTCCATGTGTATTTGTCCTATACTGTAAATGTAATCCTGTGGTTGGGAATAGGCCACTGTAATTCCCTGGTGTGTAGTTTTTATTCATCCTTGTCACCTAACATGTAATCTGCATCTACTTTATCATGCCAAATGGTGTTGGAAAAATGGATTACAGGCCATGTTATTGTTTAAAAGACAAAAAGAGCAGAAAAATTTCATGAACTGGATTATGATCTGAAACTGGATGGTACTTTTAGACCTGGAGGGATCCTTGCCACTGTTAATTCCTGTGGGATTTTCAGGTTTTTCAAGCAGGACACTCAATTTATTGCTTGTACAAAGCACTCCCAAGGGATTTGCCTGTTCTTAAGTACTGGAATGAAGAATATCCAATGGGATGGACCAAGAAGAGATACGTGTCTTCATGCCATGGATTTCATCTGCACTTTCCTGATGACCTGGGGGAGAAGGAAGTGGAAGGGTTGCATACAACACAATAATACCTTGCCCAGTAAATCCTTGTGGGCTTTTGAATGGACAAATAGGACTAGTTGATCTGATGGTAGTTTTCTGCCATCTGTGATTTGCCACTGTTAAACTGGAGGCTGAAATAGCTGGAGAGCTGGTGAGAATGGGCCTGGTTTGTATTAAAATGGTGTGTTTAGCTGTCTAGGCTCACTGAACTCTTACTTTTCTACTTCAGTGCACATTTGAATGAATGGGGACCTGTTCCTGGCATTTCCTCATGCACAGCCTGGTCTGTGGCAGGGAGGATGGCTTATGAATCTTACTAACTCTGCCTGAGGGCTGCTCTGTCCTTCTGTCGAAATGAAGGTGGTGTCTTTGTCTGCATCTTGTGTGTGATGTTTAAAGATGCTGGAAGTTAAGAGCTATGGATTTTCTAGTAATATTTTGTAGAACTTTAAAGGGTTAAAAAAAGAGAAAAGACCTGAACTGGGTGTTCGTAGTGTTTTTCCCCAGACTGTTGTGCTGAAAGCAAATGCTGTTGATTTTACAGCAGATTGTTCATTGTATCAGTGAAGATACACCACCAAATCCACCCACAACCTATTTTTGGGAAGTATTCCTCCCTAATTATATGGGGTGGGGAATATACCACCCACAGTCCCTGGCCAGGTGCCGTGTTGCTTTTGTGCCTTTTGGTTGTACTTTCCTTGTGTTTGTGCCTTGGCTACACAGCTGTGACTTTACATAAGCAGTTTTTACCTACTCTGGCTTTGATCACCTCTTTGTCTTTCAGACCCCAGTCACTCTGAGGTGAAGGCATCTGCCATTTCTATGTGAAGTTTTCCCGTGGTGGAAGCACCTTCTTGAGAGCAGTCAGGGCAGTACACAGTGGTGTCATTTGATCAGTGAGGCCTCTTTCCAAAGAGCCATCAGGTTACACAAGATATTTATTGAAACATCTTGAAATATAGTAAACATTTTCAGTTGGTATCCTACTAAAGGCTGGTTCCAGTTAGGGTGAGACCACGTGCCTACTGCTAAAGAAGGGTTACAGCAATGACAAGTTGCACAGCATGTTGCTGCTTGGTTATACAGAATCCAGAGGGTTCACAAAATATGTTTTAGGCAGAAAGCAGGTTCCGGGAGGTAAGAAGGAACAACACAGGGGCTTGATCAGGGCAGGCTCTGGACAGATTTACTGGTGCAGTGGTGTAACATAACTCTGGAAGGACATGACCTGTTGGAGCGAGTCCAGAGGAGGCATCAAGATGATCAGAGGGGATGGAACACTTCTGTTATGAGGAAAGGCTAAGAGAATTGGGATTGTTCAGCCTGGAGAACCTTTGGGGTAACCTAATTTCAGCCTTCGAGTACCTGAAGGAACCGACAAGAAACATGGAGAAGGACTTTTTACAAGAGCATGTAGTGACAGGACAAGGGGGAATGGATTCACGCAGAATAGGTTTAGATTGGGGATTGGAAAGAAATTGTTCCCTCTGAGGGTAGGGAGGTCCTGGCACAGGTTGTCCAGAGAAGTTGTGGCTGCCCCTGGATCCTTGGAAGTGTCCAGGGCCAGGTTGGGTTGGGGCTGGGAGCAACCTGGTCTAGTGAAAGGTGTCCCTGCCCGTGGCAGGGGCTGGAACGAGGTGATCTTTAAGGTCTCTTCCAATCCAAACCATTCTCTGACTCTGTGATATGATTGGCTCCTGGTAAGTAAGGCTCAGCAGTTGGGGGTGTGGGATCTCATGGCTAATGAAGGGTTTAAGGATGGAATTTGCAAGATCAGAGATGGATACATACACCCTAAGAAGTGCCTCCATCCATCTGAGCTGTGCTGGGGAAGTTGGTAAGGTGTTGGGCAGTCTGGATCCAGGATCTAGCTTGGAAATGGGAGAAGGCTCTGAGTGCAGCCATCTAGGCAGGACACAGTGGCACAGTGGATTTTTGGCTGTGTGTATCCCTGGTCAGGAGAGGGAGGCTGCCACCTGCTCGATGAAGCTGGCCAGGTTGATGTCTCGCTCCGATAAACCCCCGCAGTCGTGGGTGCTCAAGGTGATGTGAACCTAAAGCAGAGAGACAGGCTGAGTGTTGTTGACAGAAACAGCAGGGCTGGTTTCTCCCAGTGCTGCATCTGATGAGGCAGTAGCTCCAAACTTGTTAGCAAAATTCCCTGGTGGGAGAGGCACCCTGGCACTTTGCCTGGTTTTTCTCCTTCCTACAGCTCATCCTGGCCACAAGCTGTCACTGCTACCCCCGCCTTGGTTACAGCAGCCACCTCTGCCCATTTTCAACTCAGTCTTTCTCCAGAAGTTTTCCTGTGGCTGCTATTTGATACTGATTTTAAAAAGCAACCCTGGTGCCAGCTTATGGTAGCTACTGCTCAGCTGGACAGGGAAAAAGGAGGAGGAGAAGGATCTATGATAGCTGCAGGCAGGATGTGATACGGGAATAGCATCTGAGGGAAGAGGTCCTGCTGATGTGAACGTGACTCGCTACTCCTGTTTTATCCCTCAAAAAAGGGATCTGCTCCCTGAAGTGCTCTGCTTTGTCCCCACCATCCCCATTTCTTACCTTATTGTACACATTGAACCATTCAGGATGGTGATCCAGTTTTTCTGCCTGTAGAGCCACTCTGGTCATGAAGCCAAAGGCCTGCAGAGTAAGAAGAAAAGTTAACTGAACCTGCAATATATTGGTTTTCACCCCATTACTATTAGTTTTTACACTGCCTGCGTCTAGATAACTCAACCAAATGCAAGGCCTTTGATATTCTGGGAGTTTACTATGGGTTTTCCTCTTCCTGAGGAGTGTTTCCCAGACAAACTCTATGCTGGGTTGAGCACTTTGGGTGTTTTGGGTAGGTTATTTTGCTCAGCCATTCCATTTCAGGAGAAACACAGAGGGGTTTCTTCAGCTGAGCTTTGCAGAGGGGACTCCCTGCTCCGCAAACCGGGTGTCCCAGTCTCTACAACTCCATGCCCCTGGTGCTTGTACCCGGTTGAAGTCCTTGAAGTGGAACTCTTTGAAGATGGCGTCTCTGCCTTCCACCTCATTCCACCCCACAGCTCGCAGGTTTGGCAGCAGCTGCTCCCTCTCCTCTGTGCTCAGCCTGTGGGCTTTTCCTGCCTGGCACCATGGGAAGAAAAGGGAAGAGAAGATCAGTGTGGCAGAGGTGGGATGAAGCAGATGTTCAGAGCAATGAGGCATCCTATGGGTCATGGAGTTATAGGAACATGGAGGCAGCTGCAGAGTGGGTGGGAGGATTGGAGTATCAATGTTCTCTGCTCCCTGCCTGGAATACATCCTGCATCTACCAAGGAAGTCGAGCTGGTCCCTTCTGTCCTCTCACCTGCAACACCTCACTGCACATATTGCCTGAGGTAGTCGGAAATGATACGTATGTGAAGTTAAACTCCAAAAATATTTTATTTTACATATAATCTTCTGGGGAGGGGGGAAAGCTTAAAAAGCTGAAGTTCTTGTGATCGTTTCTAGATCTGAGAGTTTCTTTAGGGTTCCCAAAATAGGAAGGCTTTTTATTTATTTGTTTGTTTATTTATTGGGAGCCTGCTTTTGAGGAGAAAGAAGTGGTGTAGATAAGAGATGAGTCACACTAAGCTGCAGTTCAGCTTTTTTTTCATCTCCTTTATATTACAGTGGAGTTTAAGAGGCTGTTTCTGCCTGTGAGGAACAAAGGGCAGAGGGAGGGATTGTGGTTCAACTCTGCTTTGGACAGAGCTGCTGGTACTTAGGGGTGGTAGTGGGGAAGCAGCAGTTCTTGGCTTTGAGGACTGTTTATAGGCAGAGATGAAACTAAAATGAAGCTCTTGGGCATGGGGGCTGCCCAAGCCAGCTCTGCTCTGACTCCATGGGGAAGGCAGGAGTGAGTGCAGAGGGGCACTCTGAAATGTTATGTTCTGGCAATTAAAATTCTTTCACAGAATCACAGATTGTCCTGAGTTGGAAGGGACCCACAAACTCCAACTCCTGGCCCTGCACAGGACAGCCCCAACAATCCCACCATGTGCCTGAGATGGTTGTCCAAACATTCCTTGAACTCTGGCAGGTTTGGGTGAGTTGATCTTTCCAGTTGGTGATGATAAAGAACAATATCTCTTTGCAGTATCTTTTCCTTTATGTGCTGTAATGCCACGTGTGGCAAGCTGGATGTGAGTCTTGACAAATCTGGCCCAGTTTTTTGTGCGTATTTGGTCAGCAGCCCCTTGAGATGCTTTGCTTGGGCATCAATGCTCAGAAATGGCATCTTAAACAACTGAGCAACTGATGCAGATCATCCTCTCCTATGATTTCCCTGCTCACAGGCTGTACAGAACCAAAGAACCAGCTGTGAAGCTCATGTTTTTGTGGGTGATTCTTGCATGTTTTTGGGAAGACTGGAAAGATGATACCCCATTCCCATGGCTCTGTGGGTGCCTACCTGTCTGTGTATCCATGACCCTTAGACTGTATGGAATGGAGAGTGCCAGGGTGTCACTGAACCTTAGTGTGGGGTGGCTGGGGGTGGGATGCTTCCTGGTCCCTTGGCATTGCAGCTGCAGGAGTTTTGGGGAAGGCCTTCCTTGCCTCTGCATGTTTTAGCCTGCAGCTATCACTGCATTTTGGATGATGCCCTGCCAGCCCTGGTTCTGTCAGCCCCCTTCCTACCCACTAAATGTCATTCCTGCCCTCTCTGGAGCCCTGAGCTGGGAGGGAAGGTAGTGAGTAAACATGACTTAGCTCAATAAACCCTCAGCCGTTGCCCTTCCCTGCTGATGGTGTGATAAGCTGAGCACTGGTAGCTTAGCAACTGGATAGCGTGGGGACAGAGGATGGCTCTGCACTGGATGCTGGCAGGGGGGCACTCATGGGGGGCTCTGATGGGAATAGGGCAGGGACTGCACCAGGATTTGGGACCAGGGGTTGAAACCTGCTCCTTATTGGTGTTAAAGAGAGGAAAGGTAAAAGCTGGAGTTGTTTCTTGGAGCAGAGGGGTACGGATGCAGGGGACTGGGTTCCAAACCAGCCTTCCCTGGACAGAGCAACAAAGGGACATGGTGTAATTGTTCTTGGACCCTTTTCTCCATTGTGACTATGTGGGAGGATTGTCCCCAGGGCTTTTTCCAGCCCAGCTCCTCTGCCTCTTCCAGGCAGCCCAGCACCAATGGGAAGCATGGGCCATGGGGAGGTTTGGAGCACAGACCACACAGAGCCAACTTCTCTGGTTATGTCTCATGATAGCAAACCCCTCTGCCTGGAGCATCCTCCTGCCCTCCGCCCCACTCCAATCCCTCCTTCTCCACCCAGGACATTGGCCAGCCTGCTGGTTTTGTCAGGATGGCATGTTAATGCTTTCATGTGCTCTCACTCCTTTAAAACACACTCTTCTCATTAGAGAAATTAAGTTATTTTGTTCTCTTCTGCTGGCTCTCAACTGCCAAGGAGTTCGGATTTTTATTTTTTTGCCAGCAGGAAAACAAGTAGATGCATTGTGCAACTGAGGGAAAAGAACCAGCATGGGAAATTGGGAGAGTTTGAACCCTCTTTGCTCTAACTAGAATCTTCCCTGTTACAGAATCCCAGAATGGTTTGGGTTGAAAGGGACCTTAGAGGCCATCCAGTTTTACCCCCCTGCCATGGACAGGGACACCTTCCACTAGACCAGGTTGCTCCAGGTCCTGTCCAATCTGGCCTTGGACATTCCAGGGATGCAGGGGCAGCCACAGCTTCTCTGGGTAACCTGTGCCAGGGCCTCTCCATCCTCACAGGGAAGATTTTTTTCCTAATGAAATGTATGACTTTCCACCTAGGAGAAGGTACAAGGGACAGCCCTGGGTAAGCAGGCAGGGCTGGCATGTTGTATTCTACAAGGCCCACGGTCTTCTGCTGCCGTGGAAAAACCGATTTCCAGCCCCGGGTGTGTTGCAGCGCTGTGCAAATGGAGCACACGCGGGGATCGTCCTTGCCCTACAGAATGTGACGGAGGGCCGCTGCTGGCGGATCCGCTCCCTCCCCCTCACAGAGGAATGAGCCTGGAGGGCGCTGCCTTTGGAAATTCAGCAGCAGCCGGCGGAGCTCCCGCGTTACTGATTAACCACAGCGCAGCGCTCTGCAAAGCGTGGATCTGCCGCTGAAACATTTCTGCCTTCGAAAAGGGAGAAGAAACATCTGGCTTTCCCAGCAAACGACTTACCATGGCCCCCGGATCTCCGTTGCCTCTGTCCCCGGTACGGGTCGGGTGATGCTCGCCGTGCCGGATCCCGCTGGAGCCGGGGATTGTCCGGGATGGCGGGAGGCGTGGCGAGGCTACTGGGTCCACCCACGGCCAGCCGAGCCTTCCCAATACTGGCCACCTGCCTGCGGGGCCGCAAGGGGCCGTGGGGCTCGGTGGATGCCCAGACGGGGTCTCTTGGAAGCCCTGCACGACGAAGTCACGATGCGTTTTCCTCCTGAACCGCCCACATCTCTCCTGCGGGTCACTTCCTTAACCTGGGGCACAAGGAAAAGGTGGAGCGGGATGGAGCGGGCAGCTGAAGCCGGTACCGCTGGATTCTGCTGGCAGCATGTGTGAGGGGTGTGACGGTGCTCCTGGCTGAGCGTATGTATGACCTCGGTGCACCGATAATCACCAGCTGCATTGTCTGGGACCGCCGGGATTATATCACAGCACGTGGACTAAGAGCTATGGAAATGGGGCGGAAGAAGGTGAAGTGTCCCACAACACTTCCGAGCGTTTTAAAGGTGTTTTCTCCCGTTGCCAAAGGAATGGTGTGTTCGTGGATGTTGAGTGCTGCTCCCTGACATTTTCCCTCTTTAGGCCAGGTAGATTTGTGCTCATGTCCTGCAGCTAAACCCACTCACGTGCTGGGCAATTTTCCAGTGCTGACAACAATTTTTTACTGTGCTGGTGTACGTGGCAGACAGAAACTCAGTCCCCTGCTATTCCCTCATGGCTTTCTTCACCTTTGAAGCAACTAATTCCAGAATTTTAAAATACAGTATGTCATAACATCCCTTGTATATACTCTTGTGCACATTTTTGTTTTCTGTTGTAAGGGATCGTGGGTACCACAGAGAGGATTTGTTTTTCCAGCAGGCAAGATAGAGGGAAGCAAATCCTTCCTTTTTTTTTTTCTTTTTTTTTATGTTTGTTTGCCAGGGTAATGAAAAGGAAAAATGAGCATCTTTTGTGTCCTGTGAGATTCCAAGTGTCTGTTCAGGGAGAAAAGACTTGGAGAGCAATGAAGCACCTCAGAAGAAAATATCTGTGTACAGATGAGAGGCTGGAAGCTTTGTTATGGATGCCAGGAGGAGGACATGTGCTCTGAGGTTTCCAGCAATGAAATCAGGAGGTGGGGTTGCTTGTAAGGTTGGGAAATGCCAGCAGAACATTTTCTTGCCCTAAGTTGGAATTGCAAGATTGGCTGTTGCATCACAGCCCAGCAGAAGAGTCCATGTAAATAATAGTTTGAGCAGGTGAACTGAGGGCAGCTGGGGTTGGTAACAGTGCCTCTGTTGGCCTCCCTATCGATCAGGAGATGGGCAGGAAGCAAATCCCTCATGTTACCTAGCTTTCACGCCGTTGGGTTTTACTGCAGCCTGGCTGGGAGCTGATTTTATTTCCCTTGACAAGGTGAAGCTACCAGTGCAGAGCAACTGATGGCCACCTCAGCTCCCTAGAGGTGGAGAACATGAGGAGAAATAGCATTCCTTACACTGTCTTCTGATTGCTCAGCTCCTCTGTAATGGCAATTTCTCTCCTGGGTGATAAATCCAGACTTAACTGCCAACCTTCAATGGGAGGGGTCTCTTGCAGAGGGATGGGCTCGTCCTGAAAAACAACAACGGGGCAGCTGTGATTTTCCTCACTCTACATTGGGAATTGTGTCCAGGGGAATCCTTTGGCTGACTCAAACTTAGGAAGCTCTAAATTCCCCCTCTGCACAGCTTTAATTCCTCTTTCTGAGATGGGACCCTTTAGGTTTGTTTTTAATGATTAATTGAGGGGTGTTGGGCAAGATGTTTGCTCAGAGCAGTTTGCACCTTGTGCAAGGGGTGAACCTGTTTAGTGGGGACAGATTTTTTCTCTTTTTCCCTCCTTTTTGTCTGTTTTAGAGCTGTGCTGCTTTTGGTGGCAGATAAACCCACATGTGTACAGGATTCTGCATATTTGGAGGGAGATCTCATATCATTCAGCTACTGATATTCTTATTTTGTCAATAACTTTCTAACGAAATATATCTGACCCTGAAAGTTGCTTTGCTTGTCAAAATTTGCTTTTTGAATTTTCCCCTCCCTCCTCATTTCACTTTCCCTGAAACATTCTGATGGCCCAGCAGAGCAACAGGTGTTGTTTAGATGGTTTGGGTCTCCAGACTGAACACCCCCAGCTCTCCAAGTCTGTCTTTCTGGGTAAGGAGCAAACAAGAATAGCAAATCAGTGCCCAAAGGGGCTCCAATGAGCTGGAGAGGGACTTCGGACAAGGGCATGGGGCTACAGGACAAGGGGGAAGGGCTTCTTGCTACCAGAGGACAGGGATAGATGGGATGTGGTGTTGACAAGTCAATGGGATATTGGGAAGAAATTCTTCCCTGTGAGGGTGTGGAGGCCCTGGCACAGGTTGTCCAGAGAAGCTGTGACCCAAAGCATGTTTTAAGCCAGGATGGGCCAAACTTCTTCATCCTCTGCAATCTGAAGCATTGCTCTCATGGTACAGTAGATTTAATTAAAGACTTTGTTTAGCACCAGAGGGGATTTATAGCAGGTGTGACAAGTTTAAGTTGATAAAAGGGCCCAATAAACAGAAATGAAGCATTAATTATGTGCCAGATTTCCTCTTGTAGCAGTGTTTTATCAAAATCAGTGAGGCCCTCAGAGCAATGAACAAAATTAATTGGAGGCTGGCAGAAATTGGGGCTTTGTTCTGCTCACAGTGAGTGTTAGGTGAAGGTTCTTTGTGTCAGGCAGAGTGTGGGTACCCTGCATGGAAAGTAAGATGGAAAAAATAGCAATAAAATGGCATAACCACTTCTAATATGTCAAAAACATGAATCCGAAAGTAGGACGTGACTGTTTCCAAGGAATATCAGAGCATGTAGGAGTGAGCAATGTTTCACTGAAGGGAGGTTTCCCATAAGAGGATGATGCAAACCTGAGTCCAAAGTATCCATAACAACTTTGCCATGGATCCATTCTGTGTCAGGCTGGTGCTGGAAGACACCGCCTGTTCCAAGCCAATGCATGGAGAAACCTGGCATGGTTTAGATTTGGAAACTCAGAGTTGGGACAGAATAATCCTGTTTGGACTCTGTGTTTGCCCTTGAAACCAAAAACAAGGGCCTTAGGTCCTGGAACCTAATGTACCCCCATGTCACAGGTCTTGTCCTCCCACCTTCCCAGAAGTTTGCTCCATAGTCTGTAGGGGACAGTGGTGAGATCATGGAGTTTGTGGCCTTGTCAAGGTCATCCAGGTCCCTGCAACAGGATGCATTTCCCTCCGGAGAAGGCAATCCATCAAAACTCCTCCTTCCTCACCCCTTGTTTTGTCTGGTTTGCTGATGGATTAGTCCTGTAACTCGGCTTCCCTGGGCACAGCTGGAGCCTGGTGCAAGGGAAGCTTCTTCTATCCGTTCAGCTTGTTTCCTGACTTTCAGTCCAAACAGGTTGGATTTTCTGGCAAATTTGCAGGGGTTGCGAAGGGTGAGTATCTTGACAGATCTGGAACCCGTTTTCCCATGTTAAAAGAGTTTTGTTCCTTGTGTATTCAGGGAGAGTTCGGCACTGCATGTTAACCGGCTGCTGTACAGCCACATCTTGTCACTAGGGGTCAGGAAAATGCTGGAAAACCGGAGATGTTGCTGAAATGGCAGTACCTTGCAGGAGGGCACAGGACGAGGGCGCTCAGAAACCTTCCTGATCCCGAAAACTAGCAGTGGTTCCTGGTCCTGCCAGCCTTGCGAGAGCATGGCTGCACTCTGCGAAGCAGCTCTTCAGCTGGACCTTCGGGATCAAGTCGTTTCCCATGAGAACCATCTCCAGATCCTTTGGTGTGTTCCAAAGCAGTGGTGCCATTGGTGGGACATGCTTGCATTGAGGATGTCTCTCCAGCCAGGTTGCTGGAGATCATGGAGTGGTTTGGGTTGGAAAGGACCTTAAAGATCATCCAGTTACCCCCCCTGTCATGGGCAGGGACACCTTCCACTATCCCAGGTTGCTCCAAGCCCCATCCAATCTGGCCTTGGACACTTCCAGGGATGGGTCAGCTGCAGCTTCTCTGGGCACCCTGTTCTAGTCCCTCTCCACCCTCACACGGAAGAATTTCTTCCCAATATCTCCTCTAAATCTCTCATCTTTTAGTATTAAACCATTCCCCTTTTTCTTGTCACTCCACTTTCTGATGAAGAGACCCTGTCCAGCTTGTAGGTCTGTATTGCAACAGGCTCTGCTAAAATCTTGTCCCCATAAAATTTGGCTGCCATTGCTGTTTTCAAGTCCTGGAACTCCTAGTGTTTTATTCCCAACTTTGCAATTGCAGGAAAAAAACAGTAAGGGGACAGGAGAGGGACCCTGGGTGTGGATGTAAAGGTGAGGTGTCTCTGTAAAAACGTTTTATTGGGCAGGATTAGAGAAGGTAGGGAAGATTTTGGGTAAACAAACCCTCTGATCAGAACCAGAAACATCAGGCTCCAAAGCCAGGTGAGAACAGTTGTGCAGGGAATAGTGAGGTATTTAACACCTGGGGATGCTTTAGAAGGAAGGAGTGACTGTAACATACAGGACATGGTGAGAGGAGAAAAGATATGCTAAGGCAGTGATTTCTTTAGAGACAGAGAAGCAGTTTATGGGCTGTGGCACATGATGAGGTGCTAGAGGGGACAGGAGCTAACTCCAGGAACTTTGCTCTACGGTAAAGTTGTGAATTTTATTTCTTAAATCTGCCTTTGGGTGCTGTTTTATAGCAGTTGTTTTTTGTTTGTTTGTGGTTTTTTTTCTCTGATCAGGACTGAGAAAACAGACGGAGTAATTTTGGTTTTTTGGTGATAAATGGTCCCCCGCTATTTGGGGGGTCTGCCTGTCTCTCACAGATTGTCTGTGGGAGTGTGCTTGGGTGCTCAGCTTCATCTGCAACCCTCCCAGGAAGGTAGTAGGTGAGCTGAGGAAGTGTGGAAGCACACTGCTGGAAGCACAGGGTAGTATCCAGGCATGGAGCATTGGTGTATGGGGAGCTGCTGGAGATACATTGTCAAATTTTGCATTTTTCCTAGTGCAGAACTTGCTACTGGAAACTCATGATTTTCATGTCAGGTGCAGCACTGATTTTTTTTTCCTTGTTAGCATTAAGCATACTCTTTTGATGAGGTTACTCTCTTATTTACATTACCACCTCTCTTCTACCCCAGCCTAATGAGCTTTGTGCTGCTTCTCAGAAACTGAATTTGTCTGCTCTGCTTGTTCTTGCTATTAGTGGGAAGGACCACTGGACCATGCTGCCTGCACTGTTTGTTTGAAGCAGGATTAAAATTAGTGGGAAAATTGTGTACATGGCAATCTTAAGAACCCAAAATGCCACTGTGCCTCACCTGCTGGGGATAGTGAATTAGATAACGTAGCAGCTCGCTTCAAAGTCCAGGGATAAAGAATTCCTGAGGCAGGCACGGTGTGGATGGGAGAGATGAAATACTACAAAGTGTCATCGATTCACAGTCTGGGCTGGGAAGTTTGTGGATGTGCTACAGCAAAATGGAGCTGTGTGTGATTCCAGCCAGCTCCGCTTCCCTTTGTGACAGTTTTGTATTTCTTGCAGGGGTTTTGGGTTCAAAAGGAGGGACCTGTCACTTGTGATGGTTAGTTTCAGCTCTTGGGACTTCTGCTGACATCCCTCTGAAGTGCTGTTTAAGGTTGTCTGAGTAGTGCCTTGGAGTCGTTTTTGAAATTATTCCTCTGTTTATGACCTTGCAAAGCTGAAGTGTTGGAGCTGGAGTGGAGGAAGGAGAAAGGAAAGGAGTTGTTTCTGACCCAGAGCAGAAAATCACTGATGCTGTAAGCTCCTGGGGGACATTGCTTGGTGGCACTAGCTGTCCTGTGTTATCATCTCAGAGCTAATGTCCTGTGGCAAGAGAGTTTTCATTGGAAGCTGCTGCTGCTGCCTGCTTGAGGCACCATGGGGAGTGAACATGTTGGTGACAGTGTTATAGTGCTGGGAAGAAGCATTGTGCTGGGAAAGAAACCCGACCATTTTCTGGAAGGGAATAGATTTAGATTAGATGCTAGGAAGATTTAGATGAGATATTGGTAAGAAATTGTTCTCTATAAGGATGGCGAGGCCCTGGCACAGGTTGTCCAGAGAAGCTGTGGCTGGCCCATCCCTAGCAGTGTCCAATGCCAGGTTGGATGGAGCTTGGAACAACCTGGGATAGTGGAAGGTGTCCCTGCCCATGGCATGGGGTATAACTTGATCTTTAAAGTCCTTTTCAACCCAAACCATTCTGGGGTTCTGTGTCTTGTAGGATTTGTCTCAGCCATGAGCCCCTCAGAAGGTCCTTGCCCTTGGAGAGGTTGGTCCTCATGCTCGTCACACAAAGGGAAGGAGAGGAGCGGGAGTGTGTCCCACAGGGGCAGACAATGTTCATGGGATGGGAGGGTTTCCAGTGTGAGGGTATATTGGGGAATCCACCTCTGATGTATCATCAGGCTCAGGAGAACTCATTAGCGACTTTGGATAAACTGCCTGCAAAGTAAAGAAGGAAGAGACCCAGTGGCCAAGGGGAGAAGAAGAGGGACAACAAAACAGGAAATTTTCTCATAAACTCCTATTCCCATTGTAGTAACAAAAAGGATGAACAGCTCCAGGGCAAGTGGGAGATTGTGATATTGCCCACAATGACAGTAAGGACTAAAGCCAGCAGGATCAAAAAGCAACCTCTCAGCAGTAGCAGTGGTATCAGTCAGCAAAGGGAGGGTTTTTCTCCAGGTATTGATCAGTAGTTTTCAACAAATGCCCAGCATGGAAATAAATACAGGTTCTGTGGTGGTGCTGCAGACCTGAACCTGAGGCCATAAGGAGCTCTGCGATAACTCAGCTGTCTCTTCTGATGCACAATGGAATAGGTGAGGCTGATTCACTCAAGCCTGGTGACTGCAGCTGTTCTGCCTTCTTAAGCAGGTAATGGAGGGTTTATATGAGAGGTGCCTTAAATCAGCTGAAGGGTTTGAGAGTGCCTCAACCTAACAGCTCCTTGTAAATTCAGTCTTGCTTGTGTGGGCAAATTCAGCATAGAGCAGGAGAGATAACTGTGATATTTAAAAGCAACTGCAGTTTTGGGGACCCTCCTGGTGCTACTGCAGTTCTCCAGTGCATAGACATAGCTGTTGTGAGGGTGAAGGAGTGAGAGCCCACCTGGTGTGTCTTAACCACTTCATCTGCACAGAAAAATTCGGGATCTGAATTGTTGTGTCTGGAGCTTAGGTGTGGACTGCAGCATCAGGCTCCCATTTTGATTAGTGGTGCATAGCTTTCATTAATTAATGCTGTAAAATACCTGCTACAAACCTGCTGGTTTGTGGGCTACAAACCAGAAAAATCTGACACCAGGTGCTGTGGTTCTGGGGCACGTTTTGGGTGTTCATTGCCAGAAGTCACCAACCAGGAGAGAGGAGCTGGGGAGGAGGTGTTTTTTGCTGTCTTTCTGATGAAATTTGAAGGACAACCTGAGATACACTCCAGTTTTAGTTTAAGGGATACTAGATTGGCTTTTATTTCACTTGCTTCCATTTACACTGCTGGCAGATTTAGCTGTGCTTTAGTTCATAGAATGGTGTTTTTTACTTACAGAGCTCCAGAAAGGGTATTTTAGAGCCTGTGGGAAGCCAGCAGAATGGGGAACAGAACAGGATTTTTCCCTTCTTTGCCTTGTGCCTCTCTCTTCACTGGCAGTAAGCATGGTGCAAAACCCACCTGTCTTAATTTCCTAACCTCTGTAGCCAGTGATCAAGTCTGCCGTGTCAACAAAAAGCATGAAGACCTCTGCTTTGTGCTGAGGCAGAAAGGTAATTTGTGGCTCAGGCATGACTGAGATGTCAGATGCCAAAATTATGACCACTCTGTCAGATTAGCTGGATAATTTTTAATCCTAAGAGTTCCACCAAGATAATTTTCAATGCTTAGAAATTAGCCTTACTCTGCAGAGCTGTCAGTATCTCCCAGCTGTGTCAGAGTGTGCTCTAACAAACGTGTGTATATATGATATAGCTATTTCATCATCATTCTGTGCACTACTCCAGACACCTGGCAAGCTTATCTTAAGTGCAGCTTTCCTCTCCCAGGGGTCACTGCGGTTAATTTGTTTTTTGGTTTGTTTTCCAGTAGTGTGGAAAACTTCTATAACAAGCTGCTTGTTGTGGGGTTGTTGTTTTTGTTTTTGTTTTGTTTTGTTTTTTTTTCCTAGGCCGTGTTAACACATGGGGAGAAAGATTTCATGTTTTGAGTAGATTATGCTTGAAATGGATGCAGGGAGATTTTATTTGTAGAGGTAGGGAACTGAAGCAGGGAGAAATTGAGACCTCAAAGTGTTTAAGACTCAATTCAGAGTAAAAGTTTGTATCCTCAAAAGGCAGAAAGTTGTTGTAAAGGAGAGCTGTGCTGAGGTCTCTTTTCAGGTCTGAAAGGAGGGTAGATCCCCTTGCAGAAAGGAAACAGCAGATCCTTTGGGGAAAGGAGCATCTGTTTGCTGATCTCTGTTAAGATCCCATTGTTATTATTATTATTAAGGTTCTTTAGAAATTCCTCTGCCCAAATTAAGGTGCAAATGAGACCATATGCCAGTGACAATAATATGGATTTTATTGTATAGTAGATATGAGAGAAAGAGGATAGAAAAGGAGAAAGGAAGAAATAGAAGATTTCTATTTCTTTCTAAGAAGGTGGGGGGGACAGGGGATAACAGAGACAGAATAAAGAGAATATCACTGCTCCATGGGTCCCACTGGCATCTTGATGATCGTATACAGCTGGTCATCTTAGTGGTGGAGGTCCCCCCGCAAGGCACAGAATCCCATGGGTTTGTATACTCTCGAGCCAGGTAGCAATGTCCAGGCATGTCCCCCTAGGGGAGGGGGGACAGTCTCTTACAGCAGACTCTGGACCTGCTGCATCACGTGCAGTCCTGTGGTGCAAGGCCCAGCACTTTGGGGGGTCTTTGATGGATTGTGACTCCCCCTCAGCTGCCTCTTGCATGAAAGTCACGTGGCTGTGGCATGTGGGGTTGGGGGGGTCCACAACCAGGCCAGTTTGTGTAATTGGAGGATGGGTGTTTATTGCCTCTGACAGAGGTTACACCACACACCTGAAACCTCCTCCTCCCCTCTTGGTTGGGGTGAGTCTGTGTAACCCTGGCTTCTGTGAGCTGTACTCTCCCCCCACCCCAAAGTCAGCCGGGGATGATTCTCAGTGCAGCTGGTGGCCTTGGCCTTTTGGTGGATGCATACCTTTCCCTCTGCCTGAGATAATTAGATAAAAGGGAAACCCTTTCTCTTTATCTAATCTTTCTTTTATCCTTCCCTTTATCTAATGAGCAGTTTGACTTTCAGTCCAAAGTCCCAGGCTTCAGGGAGGCTTCTTGGTTGTAGCTTTTTTATAATGAGCAAAAGTTTATATCAATGTTTGAGGCATGAACTATTTTCAGTCTCTGACAACCTCTCCCAGCACCAATCCATGGCCACTATCATGGGTTGTTCACCTCTGCCCCCAGTGGTCCTCCCTGAGGACAGTTGGCCCTGTAATAACACATCTCTTCCTAGCAGGAGGTGGGAGATGCAAAAGATCCATCTGGAAGAGTTTTCTGCCTTTGTTTCTCATGGTGAAGGTGAGCTGAGAGCCTGCAGTTGCCTCATCCTTTTTGCTATGCTTCCTGACTGATTTGAGTTCTATTATTAGTAGCTGATGTGCTGGTGGAGTCACTCTCCTCCTAACTCTGCTAATTAATCAATGTGTCCCATGACAGCTCTTGACCATTAAATAATATTCATTAGTATCCAGACCCCAACAGTATGGATGAACCCATCTATCTTCATTAGCACTTGGATTTCAACATCAGGAACAGGAGCCAGAAGGGACAGTAAAAGGGCACTTTCCTTCCTCATCCTAGTGAAAACTGTCCTTGGTGATATTTTTCTTTCTTCCTCTCCTGACCTCTTGTGTGTTGGTTAAAGGAGAAGACTGGCAGTAGCTTCAGCTCCTCTTCTTATCTCAAGTGATTGTCTTTAGGGAAAAAGGAGACAGGATGCTCTTTAAAGGTGGTAAATAACATGATTATCCTTGTTTTTTAAGGAATCCAAGAATGTCTCTTGGGTCACGAAGGAGAGAAAGTGAAGAGCAATATTTATCAATGTCTGTATTACCTTCCTCTTCCTAACAATTAACTTGGCCAGTGGTGGAACCACATCTGCACACAGGTAACCCTAAATTGTCCAAACCTGTATGCGCAACCTCAAAACCAGGAAGGAGGAGTTAAGACTTTTTATAAATGTTTCCTGACCCAGCCAAACATCTGGTGTTTTCCTGGGAAGCCAAGGCTGTGTGCGCACCCTCGCTCCCCAAAATGAGAGGGTATCACTGTCCTTGCTCATCTGTGAGGTTACTTCCTGAACTTTCCTGCAACATGGCAAATACTTGGTCACGTTGGGAAGTTGTGTAATTTCCTCCTGCCAGGTGAATCTGCCCTGAAGTAATTCCTCCTTTTGTCAGATTAAAATAATTTAAATTGAAGAGCTAAAAGGACTCAGTGAGGCCTCCTGAGACGTTGAAATTTGTCTCCTGCTCTTGGGTTATACAGTGTGATCCTCCAATCCCTCATGAATGTCCTGGGGGTGGTGGATGTGTCTGCTGTTAACAGTCCCAGGGATGACGCAGAGAAAGATTGTGCAGTAGATAATTTCCCTGTGTCTCTCAGACCTTTTGGGCCTTGCTTCCCATGGTGCCCTAAGTGTTGGAGAAGAACAACAGATTATATTTTTGCTCCTTGCAAGCTGCTATACTCAGGCTTGCTCTCTGGTTTTCCAGCAGTGTTCCTGCGATTAGTTTTTTTTTCTGTCCTCCTGTAATTTGAATCCACCTCTGTTCATACGGGTCTGCTGAGAAGATGAAAATCAGTTGTTTGCCTGGAGCCACCACTGTAAGTTATTTATACAATGATTAGTTAAAGCTTCAGATATTTAATGCAACTTTTAAATTGCATATCCACCAACAGCAATTGGTCTCATAAAACTTCACTGAGTAGTATCTATCACTTACTGTTTTTCTCAATATGGGCATGTATTTAATTTTCCACAGACCTCTCGCTGATAACTTCTGCTGAGGAACCAGTAAATTGAGGGGCTTCATAAAGTGTTTTGTTGCATGCCTCTGAGTGAATTACTTGTAAAGGGAGCGTGGAATATAAAAATTCATCTTGCAAGGAAGTTGCCATGTTGGATGAATCCCATCTCTATGTTAAAACAGGCTCAAACCTTAAAATGAAAAGTATTTTCACCAGATGAGTAGTTAGTAAAGGCTCTTCCACCCAGCCAGCTTTGGATATTCAACCTGGTTGGTTTTACTTCTGTTTATTTCCTCTTCTGCTTCAGCTTGTGGGACAACATCTGCTTTGTGCCAGGGGTTCGAAGCTGTACCTGTAAACACTTGAATTCAAAGGAATGGTCAAAATTTAATGATTTTAAGTTGGCTCAGAAAGCCAAATTCTTAAGCTTAGCAGAGGAAATGGAACTTGAAAGAAACAGAGGTAGAAAATGTAAAGCTGAAGTCTAATGAACTTCATTTTTGGAAGAAATGGGAATTAAAATAAATGAGACAAGATTATGCCTGCACCAAGCAGCAAGAGAATATTCCAGTTGTGGGAGCTGGTCTGAGCCCAAACCAGCAGAGACCTTTGAAGTGAACCATTTGGGCACCTTATGTCAACACACCTGGGTGTGTTGAACTGCTCCACCAGGGTCTGTCCATGACCTCAGCTGGACCTGACCATGGCTGGGACTGGGAGCAAGGAGCCTGGGATTGGGTAGGTTGAGTGCTAATCGACAGACTCAAGTGCTTCTGTGCATGTCTCATCTTTGACTCAGATTTGGAATTTCTCTCGTCCTGGTGGCAAATTTGCCACTCATTTCTCTGGCAAATAACCTTCAGGCAGAGTTAGCTGTTGCGGTTGCTACAGCGAAGGCCTCTGTCTTATCCTGTGCTGTAATTAATTAAATACCCTGAATATTTCCTCATTCCCTTTTTTGAAATAAGGATGGAGCCAGAGTTCCATTTGGCTGAACTGTACATGATACGGCTGAGTAATAAAGATAGAGTGGCAGGTTAAAGGTGATGAAGAGTCCTTCCTGTGCCTCCCCACACAGCTCTGAGTACTTCAAGTCTCATTATAAATAGGGGCTTGACCTCTTTTTGACTCCAGTTAAAAGAAGTGTAGCCCCTTCCCAGCATTGCTATGGCACAAGGAAAGGGGAAAAAAAATGTCCATAGACTTCACAGGACGTTTTCCAAGTGTGTGTGAGCTCCTGCTCTATCTGAAGTTCAGAGCCAAAGACTATCACAATGCATTGTATTTAACTTTGTCCAATTCCCTTCCCATTTTCTGCAGCAGTAAAACTCCTATTGCTCTTCCATCTCTCCCCATTTTTTCCCAAGTAGGTTCTGTGAAAGCGATGTTTGGGGGCAGTAAATCACAAAATAGAAGCCTGCATTCATATAATGCTTTATCAGTCCCTCCATCAATATTTTAAATGTGCAACACAGACACCAACATTTCATTTTAATTATGCCTCCAATTTCCTGGCTGAGGGAGAAAGCTGAACTCTGCAAAGCAGACCAACCCCATTCCCATCCCCTCATTGCTGTGGGATCTCTTCAACATCCAATTATCTGTAGGTTTTGTTCATCTGAGTCATGGGGCTGTGGGCATGATCAGTGCACAGGAGGAAGATTTCCAGCTAGGCCGAGTCTGGTCTGGCTCCTTCTTTCCTTGCCTTGGGGTGGGGGGAGGTCTTGCATGTATCTGTGGGAGCTGGCGCATTTCCTGGAGCCCTCCAGTGGGTAGGAAGGGCGATCCAGCACAAACAGAAGATTTGGGAAGATAGGCTCTGACAGTGATTAGAGGCAAGGGAAGGCTTCCCTGCTACAGCAAGTGTCACATTTTTAAAATTGTCCTTCCTGAGACTGCTTTAGTTGCAAGGACTGTTCCCATTTGCAGAAGAGACAGAACATAACTGAGATGTTCAAGTCACTGAATGACATTGGCAAGTCAGCCCGTACCCTTGTGTAACCCTTTTTGAGATGTTTAAGAGCTGGTCACCTGCAACTGAGGGGCAATACAGGAATCAGTAGTTGTTCACTCAGTTAATGTGCCAAACTGCAAAACTCCTTGACAGAATCACAGAACAGTTTGGGTTGAAAGGGACATTACAGACCATCTTTTTCTACTCTCCTGCCATGGACAGGGACACCTTTCACTATCCCAGGTTGCTTCAACACCATCCAACCTGGCCTGGAACACTTCCAGGTATGGGGCAGCCACAGCTTCTCTGGGTAACTTGTGCCAGGGCCTCCCCACCCTCACAGGGAACAATTTCTTTCTAATATCCTATCTAAATCTCCCTCTGTCAGTTTAAAATCATTGCCCTTTGTCCTGTTACTATCAGCCCATGTAAAAAGTCACTCTCCCTCCTTTTTATACCCCCCCCATTTAGGCACTGGAAGGAGCTCTTGGGTCTCCCTGGCATTGTCTCCAGGCTGACCAACCCCAGGTCTCCCAGCCTGCCTTTGTGGCAGAGGTGCTCCAGCCCTTGAAACATCTTCATGGCTGATACTTCTGTGTCTTTCCCAAAAATCCCACAGCAGATGTTCTCAATGTACAACATTCACGGGTATGTGAGGCAGGATGAAAATCCACGTGACAAAACGTGGGAGGAAAGGAGGGGGACCCCTAAGGCAAAGGAAATCAGTCCATCATGGTGCTGCTGTTCCATCACTGTCAATTAGCAGGAGTGTTAAATCCATAGCAGCTAGTGTGGGGTAGGACTGGAGAGAGGGCACCAAATAGGATGGTTTATCAACGTAATTCAATGACAATTTCTGTGGTTGTATCCTGAAGAGACAGTGGGAAAGGGGGGGAGAGGGAGTGGCACCTGTGGCACACACAAATGCTAACTGGAATGGAAAGAAGCATTCATTCCTTGTTAGTACATACAGATGTGAATGTATTGACTTACGTAACTTCCCAAAGCCTGGCTATACAGAAGTCTTCTTAAAACACATCCAAATTAAAATGCCATACAGCAGATAAATTGTTCCATGTGGAAACGTTGTTTGCAATGTCAGTGGTTTTGCAACAGCTTATTGAAAGCCCTTAAGGGAATGAAAACAAGATATGTGGAGAAACAAATATCTGTGTATTGCTGGTACCAAGAAGATGGTTTTGAGGCAACAGTCTTAGGGAAAACAGAATGTCACAGCAACTCAAGCTTTCAGGGACAAGGGTTGGCATCTTTGGTTAGAGATCCACTAAAATTAATTCAAGTCCAGGCAACACCAAAGAAATTATTTAACAAATGAATCACCTGCCTAAGCACAGCAATTTGGGATTCTGTAACAGAAGGCTACACGTTTCAATGTGAGAGGGGAAATGTGGGATGTGTTATGCTTCACCCAACATCTTAACGCAGCATTTCCTCTGTGAAGAAAAAGTGTGAAAAGTGAAGTTAAGGCTGTGATCCCTGTTTTTTTCCTTTCCCTAGGATTGGTGACTCCCTTTTACTCAGAGCTATAGCAGACTCACAGAGGAGTTCTCAGGTGGTGTTATCCACAGGGTAGTGGGAATTTTCCTACTCTGTACATGTGTACAATGCTCGAACCATGTTAGGGCAATAATAGAGCTGTTTTGGAGAACCTTTCCTAGGATCTCCTTGAAGTTCCTCTAAAAGAGTTTTCCAGGAGTCCCGCTTATAGAAAAATTAATCTAGTTGTAATGACAGATGATAGGGAGGTAAGGGCAAGGCAGAGGGCTCTGAAAGAAGGTTGATTTGCAGAAAAACTATAATAGCTCAAAAGACAAGTCTTCATCTGCAAGCCTGGAGAGAGTCATAAGGGCTGGGAGCTGTTAGAAGGATGTGCCATGGGAAAAGAGGTAGGGACAGCACCAAAAAGCATTTCTGAAGAGGTGGGAACGGCAGTCCTGCTTGTTAGCAAGGAATATTTCCTTGCTGATCTTGAGATGACACAGACCATCCTAACAACCTGTGGTCTTGTGAAAAATGAGGTTCACTCTCCTGGCAAAATTTAAAAGTTTAATAAAGGACAACGGGGGACAAAAACAATAAAGCAAAATTAATAGTGCTGGGTGCTTGGCACTCAGCCAAGAGCACGTCTGCTGTTGCAGAGGCACCCTTTACATACTTTCCCTACTGCATCAGCCTAATGCATATTCATAATCAACTATGCATATTCAAACTTTCCCCCAAAATAGTTTACATGTTCCAGGAACTGTTTAGCATGGCTCCTCCTCGGATCTGCCTTTTTAGAGCATGCATATTCCCTTGGCTGTGGTTTTAGTTAGTTTTTATTATCACTTCCAGCTGGAGGTTGGGTTCACGGTTTCTGCAGACAGTAGTTGCTGAAAGTTGGTATGTCAGTAGCAGGGATCTCCATCATACGTCCACTGGATGTTATCCAACCAAGCAGACTGTTCAATTTTACCACAAGCATAACTGTATTAGTTATTTCAGTACTATGTCTAAGTTTAGTTAATAACAGAAATAAAGGCATTAGTTATTGTTACAAAATTATATATTTAAAACAAAGCTACTTTAACATTATATATACAGCATCCATTTTAATATTTGCAGAAAGCCAATATTATAATATTGGCTATTTATCACAGTCTCAAACAGGAGATTTTAAAAGAAGCTGGTATTTATCTCTCCTCACAGGAAATGAGTTCTGGCAGATTTGGGTTGATCTGGAGGAGAAAAGACATGTCTGGATGGGCAGAGTTGTTTGCTGGGTGAATTTGCCTCCCTGTGTGATCCACCAGTTGCTGTAAGTCAGTCTTAAAGAACCTGTGGCTGATAAACGTGGCTTCTGCATGTGTAGTCAGCAAGGATTTTTGTGTTGAGACCTTTTGGTCTGGACCCTGAACAGCCACAACCCTTTTCTCCTCCCTGAACAGGACTGTTAGGGAGGAGAAAGGGAAAATGGCAGTGTTTTCTGAGTGCCTGCTCCCCAAATACTCTTAGGCACATCCTGGTGCAGCACAGAAATAAGCAGAAGAGATCTACTTAGGAGGTTATGGGTTTACTATCCTTGGATCCTGATTGAATACACTCTGTTCCAGAGTTGTTTTGCATTTCACCAGGGAGTCTTTTGTCTAAAGGGCATCACAGCTACAGCAAAGTGGAGCTATCCCTGTCCCTGCTTTCTCCAGTGGATATCACATTTCATTACCCTGATGAGCCTGAGCAAATTCTCCCGCTTGTGTTAATTTGCCTACGAGCCAGCCCATGTCACGTCTTCAAGAAGTCTTTGACATTTTCCATTCTCCCCCATCCCTCTCAGTTCCAAAACCTCAAATAATAATCACTTGTCCCTTTTTCTACTTCTTGCTCCTGAAACAGAGGGCCGAGACACCCACTTTCCTCAGCATGTGGACAATGCCAGCCCCAGGCTGGGTGAGTGTGGGAGGTATGCTCCTCTCAGCGCTCTCTGTGAGTGTCCTGTGGGGCTGTCAGGGCTCACAGCATGGCTCACAGAGCAGGGTGATTTGCACAGCCTCAATTTTTGCAGTTTGGAGCTCACCAGTGAAATGGAGTGGGGTGGCTGCTTTGGCATCATCCTAGGTTTTGGGCTGGTGTGGCTGGCAGAGTAGAGTGCTCCTATGCACTTAAAGCCTTCATACCTTTTTTCCCCCTCCCCAAAGCATGGGTGCATCTCTAAGGAAAGGGACACATAGCATTGGACAGCAAATGTTTTAAACCCAGGATCTGAACACTGCCATTTCTTCCACACCTTTCCTGTGGGGTACTCATAACAATTTAAAATTAGATGCATGGGGGCAGACGAGAAGAAAACTATGTGTGTTTCCGTGGTGCTGCTCCTTTGCTGCTCCAGTTTGATCCATATTTTGGATTATGTTGATAGTACAGAAGAGTTCAGGTGCTTTTCCAAAATATTTGTATCTAAAAGTGTGAAGTGAGGTGGTCAGATACTGAACAGGCTCCCCAGGGAATGGCCATGTCAGAGTTCAAGGAGCATTTGGACAATGCTCTTCAGGCACAGGGTGGGATTGTTGGGGTGTTCTTCAGGGCCAGGAGTTGGACTTGATGATCTTTGTGGGTCCCTTCCAGCTCTGGATATTTTGTGATTCTATCAGATGTGCTTCTGCATTTATCACAGAGAATATTAATCCATATATTCTTTTTGCTTTAAATAATGAAACTTCTGCTTTACCTAATGATACATGATGATAATTTTGCCGTTCTACAAGCCTGAAGCTGAGCTATTGAAAAATCATTGATGTTTGTATCAACCTAACCTTAAGGATGAGTATTAATTTCTTAAGAAGTCAAACAAACTCTAACAGGACAGAGAAAATTAGCTCCTAATTATTGGTAGCTTTGAGAGAGGTGAAGGAGCACTCTTTCAAAATCCTTCAGTGCTTATTTCTCTCATCTAAGCATCCTAAGAAGGCAGCTCAACACTCTGCAAGGCTGCAGCCATTCCTCCTGCTCTCTACTGCTTATTAGGCCTTTGGGATAACCTCGGTTCTCCATATTCATCTTTTTGAGAGGAAAGGTTAATGCACATTGGTCCATAAACCCCACTGTATAGGCACTGAGAGGCTTTGTATGGAGAGCACGAGAGCATGAAGCATGTGTGGACAAAAGCACCTCACGAGGAAAACTGATTGAAAGACAACTTCAGGATAAGTGTGTGAAGGGGCCTTTGAATGGGTTTGGCTGTGACACAAAGCTGCTCCTGGAGAGCTCTTTGGCAGAAGGAAAGAGGCTCTTGTGAAGAATTAATTGTGTGTTGTATCAAAAGATGAGGGGTCAGGGATTGGAGTAAATGGATCAAAAAGATCTGGATACAGAAACTAGAGCAGAAGATAATGACAGGGAAGAGTCACCACTAATGAAATGTGAAGCTCTGAGCACTTAAAATGCAGTGAAAAAGGTCCAGGAGCTTCCCTCAACCCTAAATAACCAGGATAGTGAGGTGGCAGCAGCAGCACTGGTGCCTGGTGTACATCCACCCAGATGAACTGGATCTGTACAATGTGTGCACAGGTCAACCTGTGGTGAGAGGTGGCTGAATAACAAGGGATAGATAATAGGCTGTGAAATGTTACAGGGACTGAAATGGACATAGAGATGGGGCTTTGGAGCCATCCACCAACAATGGATCCCACTGACTCTTCGGATGCTGCTGACCCACCAAAACAGGGCTCCAATTTGTGTGGAAAAGCAATGCTGTGAAAAGCCAGTGCCTGCAGCAGGGGCTACTGGGGGTAGGTATGTGCCACTATCTTCCAAAGTGTCTCCAACTGGGGCCGCTTGGTCGCAGCAACACACACCAAATACACTCACACACAAGCTGGATAGCTTCTTAGATGGATCAGCAGTAAAGAGACAGGAAGGACCCTGGTATGGTATTCACCATAGATGGGTTTATTGCAGCCATGCACATGGAGGATATCAGGAACCAAAGGTGAGGATCAGGGCAGGGTCCAGGCTTAAGTAAGAGGGAGGGAGGGGCAGAGAAAGCACCAGGGTCCAATCCTTCAGGGGAACAGGGTCGGTGCACAGGCAAGGGCTAGGGTGTGGAAGCCAGTGGGAAAATAGCGAGGGAGTGGCTGGGGAACAAGAGCCAATGGGTGAACAGAGGAAGGGAGAACATTCAAGGTCTGGGACATATAGGGAAGAAAAGGGGCAGAGGGCCAATGGGCCAAAGTGGGAAACAGAGCTGGGGTACATTAACATAATGCAACAAAGGGTCCTGGGGAGAGGTCTTTTTGTCTCCCTAACCTAGGAGCAACTTTCAGGGACTGACCTCCCAGCGTCATCCTGACCAGGGGGCTTATCGGCTCCCACAAGTGTCCACAAAGGAGACAGAGGGGTCCTGCAACATTATTCAAATAAAGGGAGAGAGGCCACTGGGGCATACCCCCCGTGTGGTTTCTCTCTCTGTTTTGGAGGGCGCAGCTGCCTTTCATCCTAAACTCTGGATCACATTGTCCTCTTCCCTTCCCCACTGGCTGAGGTACTAGGAAGGTACAGCCTTCTCGAAACCCCTACCACATATTCCCTCCCTTGAACATGTCATTTCCCCCCAAAGTTCGGAAGTTCAGGGTGTCTGGGTTCTGCAGATCCACCAGATGTTCAGACTGTCACGGCTCCGTAATAGACTTTGTGCAAACCCATTTCTCCTATTACCCTAAAGTTCAGGAGTTCAAACTGCCTGGGTTGTGTAACCAAACCTGTTGGGCTTGAGGTCAGTACAGGCATTAAGACCCATTTCTCCTAAAGACCCTCATCCATCAAGTGGTTTGTAAAGACATCAGCACTCATCTTTCAAATTCAACCTCCACCCTCCAACCCCCAGGCCAAAACCAGGTGCGATGCTTTAAAGGCTTCAGATGTCCTCGAGCAGAACCAACATGAAGGAAGCGGTAACAGAGGAGGATGTTTAGAATGTCCTGAGTTTGGCCACCTTCTGAGGTGTTTCCTTCTCCCTCCAGGAGCCTGCAATCCCAACCTCAACCCCTCATAACTGCTTAACTTCTGGAGACATCAGCATTCCTTCCTGGGACAAACTAGGACTTACCTCAGCCTGAGCAGAGACAGATGATCTTCAAATGCTCCGAGCCCACCCAGAAGCTGCTGTGGTGAGTGATTTCTAGTCCAAAGAGAATATTTTTCTCCCAGCATCCCTCTGAGGCACTTTCCTTTGCCCCAAAAGGCTTTCTCCCTGTGTTGAGTCATGCTTGAAGCACTGCTTGTTAAATAAATGCTGCTGAGCTCTGCTTTAAACAAATGAAGTTGATTTAACAGGGCTGTGGGACGGCCAGGTATCTGTGTTATTTAAGAGTATTGGCAGTTCGAAGGCCGAGCACTAAAAGCACTTCATTTTTATTTCAAGTCTTAATTGAAAATCAGCTGGTTTTGTCTTGTTCTCCCTGGTGCGCTCGTTCCCTGCTCTCAGCTCCCATTCCCTCACGACGGGATAAGGACTGTTAATGCAACACCTCTGCACAATGTGTTTGTCAAAATGTGGCAGGAGGGCAGGCTTTCACTTGTGGTTTATTAGTTTAATTAACCAGGGTCTTGTAAATATTTCTCTGTGAGGCAGAAATGAGAGAATCTAATGTTTCTGGGGCTGGATCCTTCCATCATGTTTAGCTACCTGGTGAAGACACTAAGGTAAAAACTTGGCTCTTGTGATTAACCTTGACTGAATTCGATAATACCTTGGAGTCACATTATTGCTGACCTTGTGCTTTGCTACCTTCTCATCTTTCTAATTTGTCTTTTCTTCCTGCGTTTGCAATAACAGTCAGAAGTGTTAAAAACATCCTGCTGCCTCGTGGGAGAGAGCTCCTCTTGCAATGATTTTTATTTTATTTTTTTTTTTTTTACTTTCAGTATATTTCTTGTTATTTGTGTTTTTCTGGCATCTGTGCACACAAACACTTGCATGAGAATAGCAACTTAAGAGTTGTCTGGAGGTGACCTTGTAATTTTTTTAAAAAATGAATTTGTGTGATGATGTTCTGGATACTGCCAGCCATCAAGATAATTCGGCATTTGTTCGCACTAAAAGAAGTTCTTTCTATGTGCCGTTTTAGGAGACAGTCTTGATGTTGTTTGTGATAAAAGCAGTGTTGAAGCTGGGATGTCCACAAACAAAAGTCCAGTTGCTGCCTGGGCTTCTTTCCAGTGATTTGCTATTCTTTGTGGGTGCTTTGGTTTTTTGTAGGGTTGTTTGGGTTATTTTGGTCAACCAGACCAGAGCACTGAGTGCCACAAACTTTTTGTTGAATACCTTCAGGGATGGTCACTCCACCACCTCCCTGGGCAGCCCTTTCCATTGTTTAACAACCCTTTCTCTGAAGAAATACTTCCTGGTGTCCAACCTGAACCTCCCCTGCAACAGCTTGAGGCCAAATACCTCTTCTTTACTAGGAATTCTGAAGCAGAAATGTGGACTCCAGGACCTAAAATACTTGGAAAATACCTTGCTCATCCCAACATCCAGCATTAGGAGCAATCTCTCTTTGTGAGACTTTCACCCAGAAACACTAGCAAGTGTAAAATTTGGTAAACACATCCCTCTGGCTTTTGTTGTTGTTCTTTAATCAGGAACATATTGAACTGCCAACTGTCCTGTTTACTGCCTGGTGTAATTTAAGATGCTGAATGGAAGGGCAGCATCCTTAGGTGAAAGTTGCTGGCCACCCAAAACGTTTTATCATGGTGGAATTTGTAGTCTGGTGGATTTATTAAGGATGATCTTTTCTAGAAAGAGAATTAATCTCTTAGCTAACACTCAGCTGACCTCTGGTGCATCACAGGTTCCAGCCATTTCTCTGGGACTATTGGAAAAAGGTGCTTACTGTAAGAAACAAACAGAGCTGGGAGCAAAGGGGTTTGTGCACCCAGGGACAGAGCCAGGAGCAGAGGGGTTTGTGCAGCCACGGACAGAGGTGGGAGCAGAGGGGTTTGTGCACCCAGGGACAGAGCCAGGAGCAGAGGGGTTTGTGCAGCCACGGACAGAGGTGGGAGCAGAGGGGTTTGTGCACCCAGGGACAGAGCCAGGAGCAGAGGGGTTTGTGCAGCCACAGACAGAGCTGGGAGCAGAGGGGCTTGTGCCGGGTGGAGGTCTGGCGTGCATGGAGGGATGATCTGAAGAGAATGTGGTCAGTTCGTTCCCAGGCTCCAGCCAGGCTCTTTGGCCACACTGGCCACTGGAACAGGTAGGTGACCCTGGGCGTTGCCTTTCACTGCGGTGGGAATTCCTGGAGTTCAATTTTCCTTCTGTCAGTCCCTAGTGTAAGAAACTAGCCCTTGCATTGCTCAATTAAAATGTTAAAAGAGTCAATCACCAGCTGATTGTCCTGATTGTTCTGTACTTATCTGTCTAACAGTTGCCAGTTATATCCCCTTTTTTTCTCAGATCTCCTCTTTACTGTTCCCCAAAGTGGTACCCAGAGACCAGAGGAGGCAGGCGTATGCAAACAGAAGAGACCCTTGACTCCATGGGATCATTTTTATGGAATAAAAGCCCCTTAGACAACGAGCCAATACACAATCAGAGGATCTCAAAGACATCCCAGGTTGAGGAAAACATAGATGCATCTCCTAATCCTGATTTGGGCTGTCACCCTGATCTACAAGGAACTGGACTAATGTGTACCCTGGACGCCAAGCCAAGAAAGCAGGACTTCCTGGGTGTCCGTGAGAGCAGGATGCTGGCATTTGCTGCACTGCACCTTAGCAACAGACCTGCATGCTGCTTCCTCCTCCTCCAGGTTGCCAGGTGCCACTGCTATGACAGTGGGAATGTGTCTGGTTGGGCCCCCCTGCCCAACTGATTTATTTCATAGAGAGCTGAATATTAGTAAAGGCTTTAGCCCTGTTCATTTCACTTACCAGATGGGATGTTTATCTTTCATCAGGAGTGGGTTTATCCAATATTATATCAATATAAAATTTTCTTGCTGCAGGTCAAGAGGAAATCTACATGCATTTTTAGAAACACAGACAGTGAAACCATTAAATTAATTTGTCTTTGCTTTAATAAAAGCGCTTCTTGCCTTTAGAGAATGATAATGGCACTAGATTAGTGTATCCATTGTGAGTGGCAAGTGGAGAATGAGAACTTGATGGGATCTAAAATGAAAAAAAAATGTTTGCAATCAGTTTTGTTCTTCACTCTCCTCTTACCCCAGCTACCTGAAATGTTCAACATGTAATTCTACAATTACGTGGTGTATTTGTTTGGGTTTTTTTAAGGGAAGGTAGTGAATGTCTTCTGTAAGAAACTCTCAAGGTGCTATTTTCATGCAAATAGCTTTGTGTGCTAAACTGAGGAACTTAAGAACCACAGAAAACACAGGAACTGTGGGTAGAACACATTCGAAATGTAAAAGTTTCCTGAGAGTTGTCAACAGCTCTTTAAGAAGTTTATTGCCTGCACCTTTCAGCAGCTTTTCTTTGTGATTGCTGGGAGAAAAAACTTCAACAATTACTGAACTGAAAAGATTGTAAGTAGCTTCTTGCACTGAGGAATAGCTCTGGAGAATGATATAAAGCCATGACATTCCGCAGTTCACCTTTCTGGCTTTGATGAAAATCAAGACGACAAAGCCCCGCTTCTTTTTCTAGTTGCCACATTTAAAGTAAGAAGATGCCAGGGTTTCTTGATAGCTTTTCCTTAAGGTTTCTCTGACACCTTCTAGGATGTGTCCTCGTGCTTGCGCCTTTCATTCAGCAGCAATGGCAGCAAAAGAAACCTGAATTTCTCAGTGGAAGGATCTTTATCGCTCGTACAGAAGATGAGTGTATAAGCCTTGATTCCTGAGGGCCAAACCAGCCTGGAAAGCATCCTCTTGAAACTGAGTGGGGTATGAATAAAGTGAGGGACTCCTCCCCACCGCAAAAATGAGTACTTTCTACTGCACTGCTGCGGATGATTAAGGAAAACAATTGCACTCTGACAACACGCATTGACATTTCCAAATGAAAAAGGAATGAAAAACAGATTCTGGGAGGCTTGCCACTGATGAGAATGGATCTCCCTGGATGGCAGCCTTTTTGAAAGTCTGATTCTACTTTTTTTTTTTTTTTTTCAATGCTGGTTATAACAGGCAATCCTGTCAGGGGGACAAGTGCTGGATCAGAGGAGTTCAGGGGGTAATCTGGGGCACAAAAATGACTCTAGACGCGCACTCATGAGGCCACTGAAAGGCAAACAAGAAAAATGCCTAAGTGAATGAGGACAAAGAGGGGAGGGGCAGCTGGGTTAATGCTGATAAATGAATATTTGATGTTTAAGTTCAACTTCCATTTGCTTGCAAATGAAAACTATTGTGTCAACACTGCAGGAGATGGGCCATGTGTTTTTTTAATTTATCTTTTCCCTACCAAAGATTAATTCATTTTTGATTTAAACGGGAAAAAAAAGTGAGAAACGTTGACTTTAAATGATAGGCAAACACACACAGAGCCTCCCTGGCAGTGGTTGCTGCTCATCCACAACACAGCTCTGCTCCACCAGCCGGCAGGGGGCTGGAGGTGTCCAGGATACCACGGCAGGGAAGGAAGAGCTTGCCAGACAGGTTTCCTGAAGGAGCTTTTTGCTCCTTGTGATGCTCGCTTCCAGCCCCGAGGTTAAAACCAGGATATGTACAGCCACATCTTTTTATAAGCAGCATGTGATAGGTAATTTTATGTGAAAAACCTATTTAGTCCCCTGATGGAAGAAGTAAACTTAGGTGAGACTCGTTCTCCTGTGAATTCTTGGCATGCCATAAAAAAACCCCATTGCAGTTCTCCGAAATACTAGTTGTAAAACTTGTTCCTTGATAAAGTTGCAATGAAGGTGTAATAAAAGGATTATTCAGGCATGCATTACCATGGAATGTTCATCTCCGGACACTCAGATTTTGACTCTGTAGTAGTACCGTGCTTTGCCTGGTAAATCTCATGGTGGCTGCTGGGGTAGAAAATGCAAACCCTCCTTTAAATAATGCATCCCTCCCCTGCTGTGCCTCTCCTCTGGTTCAAAGACACTCCCCCTTTAAAGTTTAATCAGTAGTTTTATCGTTGCTCACAGGCAAAAGGTACCGATCCCAAAAAACTCCCAGGAAAACTGGGATGGAAAAGTTGAATATTGGGTGGAATTGCGCCTTCTCCTCTGCTCCTGCTGGTTTTAATTGATCCTTCATAATGGTATGTGCTTATTTGGGAGGGGTGACCCCGGAAGGGTAACAAGAGTCTGCTCTGGCAGACATCCCCACCTCTGCCCAACCCATCTATGGGGGAATCAAGCTCTTGGTGAAGCTCTGCTGGAGTAGACCAACAGGGTCTGAAACTTTCAGCAGCAACCGAAAGGTGGATCTGTTATAAAAGGTATTGAGAGACCTGAGCTTATGCTTTCTCAAAACATCACTAACGGTGTTGTTTTCCAGAGCAGAGTCCCAGTGATCACAGGCAATGGGAGAGGTCCCTCCTGAGGGAAAGCGCTGGGAAATCATGGACTCATTGAATGATTTGGGTTGGGAGGGACTTTTAAGCTTATCTCATTCCAGCCCCTGCCATGGGCAGTGGCACCTTCCACTAGACCAGGTTGCTTAGAGCTTCAGGCTGGGAAAGTATGAAACACAAACTGTTGGAATCTGTCTTTTAATCCTTGTTGGTGCTCCCTGTTGGCTTTTCAATGGCGTTTGGGGGTGTCTGTCTAACAGGAACGGTTTGCACAGGTTCACTGGGGAAATTTAAGCCATGTTATTTTCCATGAGTACTGTTTTGTCTAGAGTCTGTATCTAGAGTGGGCTGAGACTGTATTTATCCTGTCTTTGAAGAGGGCACTTCATTATTTAAGTGGGATAATATCAATCTGTTGGTGTTCAGTCTGTCCCTGTGTGTGTGTTAACGTTATATATATATTATATATGTTTTTGCTACCATCTCTTTCTCTCAAAGACTCCTGCAAAGCCATCTGGGGAAAAAGGCTTGTTTCAAACTCTGAGTCACCAATATTCTCTGGAGCCTCCTACAAGCCTCAATTTGGTTTTCAAAGCTGGTAAAAACGATCCAATTTTGGATGCTGTTAGTTTTGCTGAGCATGTTCTACCCCCAGCAAACATTCTTCTTGGTCAGTCCAGCTGCCACTTTAGATTTCTAGGCCATATTGTGCTGCCTTTCTGTTTGAAGAGAGATACAAAAAAAATCATCCTGTAACAACCAGGGCTCTGAGGGCTTTCCAGCCTCTGAATAAGTTGTACAGGATTTTTCCTCTTTATTTTCTTCTTTTTTTCCTGTGATTGCTGTCTGCATAGGTAACACCCAGCACAGCAAATGCTGACCATTCAGCTAAAATTCCCAGTGTTTAGGCTTTGTATTCTTAACTGTGGGGAGGAAAAGAGGCATTTAGTACTGCTTTGCTATGGATGGATATGGAGGTGGGAGCAGAGAAGTCAGATGAGGGGTTTTCTTGGAATCTTGGTGCAAGATTTTAATGCATGGCTTCCTGGCTATCTGCACAAGTATTTTATATATATAGGAGATTGACATCTTTATAGACATATTACAGATGTGTTGTCATCTCAAGGTCACATTTTCCTTGTTTCCTGTGTGAGGCTCTCTCCATGCCTCGCACAGCTCTGGGACTTGTGATCCATGCTGGGACCTCTCCTGTCTCTCATACTTCTTTTACCTGCAGTGATTTCTCCTGTGAGCCATAGCGTGATCCTGCATTTCCTGGCTGTGATTGGTGCTGTATAGATAACATCTAAATATAAATTTTTTAAAAAATTGTACAGATTTGAAGGTCTGGGATTGTTTTTTCCCCTGAAATCTAATAAGTTTGAGGGTTTTTTCCGTAGGTGTGAAAGTACTGAAGGGTTTTTTTTTCTTCTTCTTAATGGTGTTCCCCATTTTTTAGTGGTTGGACTTGGTCTTGGAGCTCTTTTCCAAACCTAATGATTCTATAGGATGGGTTACTCAGGAAACCAGCTGGATTTCTACTTCTTTTAGTCTGAGCTTGATGCCCAAATCATGTCAGGTTACTTGAAGCATCCCAGGGACTTAATTAACCTCCCACTCCCTCAAAACCTCTAACTAAAGGGGTGAATAATTTTGCAAACACATACCAGTTGTGATTCCCTGATCTAGAGGAGTAACCTTTTAAAAAATATAATTTGTATCATTTATGTCCCCTTCTGTCAGTTCAGATTTCATTTTGCAAATGTTCTCTGATACTCCTGTAAAATCCAGCTTCAGCAGATGTTTCTCCTGGAAACTTCAGCTGTGTGGGGAGACTGAATGCAAGAAGAGTATGGGCTGGAGCAGGGAATTCATGGAGGTTTCTAGAAGGCACTCTTGGGAAGCTGCATTCAGCATTTGCCTGTGGGATTATGCCAAGAAACCCAACCCTCTTGAAGTAAATGCACTAGCCAAAAAAAATTAAAACTGGAAATTTATTAACAGGCCAAAGAAACCAATGAACAATAGGGGACCAGAGCGGTGGTTTGCCAGGCTACAAAACCAAGGAGTAGCAGCGCTGGGTACTTAGCCACAGGTGGTATATGGCCAGAAGCACAGCAAGAGGCTGGGAGAGTTACAATATATATACTCCCAATCAGGGTGTCACTCGCTCCCCCAAGTCCTTCCTGTCTGAAATGTTCCATTTGAATGTTGGTAGCTCGTTGTATAGTTGGCCGTCGAGTGACTGGTTTATTCCTGGTCCAGTTGATGTTCTTCCTTTATCCTCTTATGATAATTTGACACCTTTCTTCCAGCACCTTCCACTGCTTAGCCATTGCTTCACTCGGGAATCCAAACTGTCTATCAACCTTGGGGCCTATAGCTCACATATTAAACTGACTTAACACTAACCAACCCCTGGGATCCCAACTTAACCCAGTAAACAATTAACAGGAAACATTTAACTAGTGATTAATCACGTAACTAGAACACCACTTAATCAATTTATCAAGAACTCATTACCCTTTCTAATTATTTACATATGTACGAAAGTCAACCTTCAGCCTTCATTTATAACATTCTTGACTTTCCAAGTTATTTAATGGTATTTTTATACAACCTCCAGGCTCACCACCTTCCCTGCTTTTCTCACCTGCAGCCTGTTCCTCCCCAGCAACCTCAGCTTCCCTTATTTGCTGGAGCAACACCTTTCCCATCTGACCTTCAGAAATTCCTGCAGGTGGAGCTGGAATGACATCCTGCTGCTGGAATAAGTTAGGAGGCATGGGTTGGATCTGCTTCGCCATGGTTCTTGGTTTTCACTTGCTCTCCACATGCATGTGTTGGACCACCTCTGGATCAGGAGACTGGAATATCCAAGGACATTGTGCAGCAGTTGAGTTCATTTTCTCGTAACAGTCATCCTGATTTAATTCTCACAGGAGGGAATCTCATTCCACTGCTTGTCCTCTAAGGACTTGTGATGAAAGGCACAGACTTAGAGTGGAAAACAATTTGTTCCTGGGTTCAGCTATTTGATATTATCAGTGATAAGGTTGTCCTTTGCTTTGATTTATCTAGAAAGGCCTCTGGGCATTCCCAGATGCTGGGTAGTGTGAGGGCATGTGAGAACAAGAAATTCAGTGCTGTTGGTGCCTAATTTTCCTGCTGACTGTTTTCTGCAGGTGGCCGTTTCTTTTAGGCCTCAAGCTGGGAATGTGAGCCCCATGTCTGGCTCCCACTGCACCTCCACTGTGCTGTTCAATCCCACCAGCAGAGTGTCTCCCAGGCTGAGAAATAGCTGCTAAAGCACAGGAGAGCTCTAAAAAGTTGGGAATGTGGTCAAAACACCAACAAATTGATCTGTACAGGGTTCCTGCTGTGAGCACCAGTATAAAAAACAGGATGGGAGAAAGGAGACAGGGTGAGTTGGCATGAGATGACAGAAATACTCCAGGAGTTTGGGGTATTTTCACTGCAAGCTGCTGGAAAGCTGTGGTATGTCCAGTCTGGAAAGGCTGTCTGGAAGGCTGTGCTCCAGCAAAGTGCTGTTGTAATGAGTGTGTTGAATGATGGGATGTTCCATATGGGGTCTGCTCTGTGCCTGCCCCCATTTACATGCTTGTACTAGTTTGAAATCAAACCAGTGGGAGATCGCAAGTTAGAATTATAATTTAATAGAAAAAAAAATTAAAAGTAATAAGTAAATGTAGTAGTAAATGTAGAACTACAAGAACACTGAAAAAGTCAGAATACAGCCTGACACCCTATGGTGGTAGCAGTCCAAGCAAAGTGGTTCTGTTGAAGCAATGATCCTGTAGAAAAAAAAGGTGTGCAGGTCCAGCAATAGCTCTCGTCCTCTGGGAGTCCAGTAGGTAAGTGCTCCTGTGGTGTTCAGAATCTCAGTTTATATCCAGGATGGAATAGTTGGTTCCTCACTCTGGGCGGAGCATCTCACAGTGGGATGGTGAGTTCTGAGATAAGGCACTGATGGGCCATTAACAGAAGATAGTACAGAGGGAGTTATCTCTGAGTCATGGGGCAAGGCATTGATGGGCCATTAACAGAAGATAGTTTAGAGGGAGTAGGAAAGGAACACTGCTCCACCTGGTTTCAACAGCTCACGGAGATGGTAATAGAATATACTTCAACCCAGGACAATGCTGCAGATGGGGAAAGGGTCTTAGATGTCATGGAATCCCAGAGTGGTGTGGGTTGTAACTTGGGTTACAAGTGGTAAAGCTCATCTTGTTTCACACCCCTGCCACGGGCAGGGACATCTCCCACTAGACCAGGTTGCTCCAAGCTCCATCCAACTTGTCCTTGAACACTTCCAGGGATGGGCCAGCCACAGCTTCTCTGGGCAAGATGTGGGTGGGTACAGCTCTCCATGGGTCCCCCTTAATGGGCCGCTCTTCTTGGGACTGTACCAGCAGCCTCACAACCCCTGCACTGGTGAAACGTGGTCCTCAGCCCCTTTATCTGCAGTGTCCACTGGCTGTGCTGAGTTCCCTGATGGAGCTCCAGTGAGGGGCAGGATCCTGAGAAAGAACCTGCACTCCTATCTTGCTGCCTCCCAGTCTGGGGCATTTTGCGGCTTCAGGGCTTCCTGAGCTGAAAGTTAATCTGTAACTTAATGTTTAATAGTCCTTGATGGACTTTTGCCACATTGCTCAAGCCTTTTGTGTTCTGGGCCCTTTGCAGGCCTGGTGTGACAGAGCTGGAGGCTGTTTCAGTAATGCTTCAGAGTGTTTTTCCAGGTACATTGAATTTTTGCTGTTATTTCTCAGGCGTCTGGCATCCCCTGATCTTTCTCTGGCAGGAGGAGCATCTTGCAGCCTTGCTTCTGATATCTTTTTTTCCTCTCTCTGAAGAATTTTTGAGGTGGTGGTCTGCTGTCATGCAGGGTATCAGGCCAGGGCTGGGGGGAGCTGCTGTGCAACCTGTTGTGTTGGAGTTTGGTGCTACACCACAAACTCTGCTTAAAAAAAATGTGTGTTCTCAGCTCTTCCCAAAAAGCAGAGCTCAGCTCAAACAACCAACTAGTGTGCTTCCCCCTTCATTCCTGCTCTGCTTTCCCTGTTAATATCTGCTGGAAGAGTTCATGTTTGTCCCCTCTCAACGTCAACCTGGGCATGTCCAAGTCCCTTGTGCAGAGCTGATGTTCTCACACTTCCCTCTCCTCTGGGTGTTTTCTTTTTCTTTGTCTTCTTCTTCTTTCTTTTTTTTTTTTTTTTTTTTTGGTGTGGGTTATTTTAGCACAGTAAACATTTTTTTGACGGTTAGTGACATGAATAAATCCTTTTCCTGTCCTGCCCCCAGTTTATTATTTAAGGGGAGAAGATGATTAAATCCAGCAGGGCTGATTTGAATTCTCTCTTTGCAGGAAGAGGGCGGCTGATGGGGGTCTGTCAAACTGCAGAGTTTGCGTTCATCAGCATCTTGGGAGATACAGCGATGCCAGCTGCTTAAAACATCTGGTTCGGGTTGTTCCCTTCACTCCCCATCTCTGCTTTTCTTTCTTTCTCTTTTCTTCTGGAGAGTTCAGCATCGCTGACTCTAAATGTTGGATCTAGCAGGTTGACAGCTTGGTTTCTGCTGTTCCACTCGAGGAACAGAGCCTGGTGAGGTTATTGGGTTGGAGTCCAAGCAAGGGTCAGCCAGAGCAATAAAAATCCACCATCTGCTCCCAGGTTTCTGAAGAACAAGCTCTCACAGTTTGGGGCTGGGCTCTGTGTGCCCAAGGGCCTGGTCTGTGGTTCATATGATGCCAGCACAGACCAGGGAGAGCCCCTCTGTGCAAACGGAGAAGGTGTTTTCCTAACCTCGGTGGCATGGCAACAGAAGCAGTGAGAGTGAAAGAAGCCCCAGTAGAGTTAATTAAGTGTTGCATTTAAAAGGTGGAATTGAATGGAATCGCTTTGCATTTATTTGAGTTAGCTTTTCCTTCTTTCAGGGCTTGGAGGAGGGCTGAGTGCCTGTGCAATTGGGAGCCGTGCATTAGTGTGGTCTTGGCTGAGGGTTTGAGAGAGGAGTTTTGAGCTCTCTGAGCAGTGGATTTGCTCACCAGCAAGACCTGAGGCTGCCTAATGAAGGCAGAGTGCTGTAAGTACTGTCAGGAAGATGCAGGGGTGAGAGTCCCCTCCTTTCTGTTCTCCTTCCCATCATCTTGACTAAAAGATGTGCCTATAAAACCAGTACCTTCTGGAGACCTAAATCACCAAGCTGGTGCATCTGTGCAGTGAATCCCATGCTCAGGTCCTGCTGTGTCATCTCGCAGTGGAGCACAGCCTGGGTAATTAAGCAGGGGCAGAATCCCAGAATAATTTAGGTTGGAAAAGCCCTCCAAGATCACTGAGTCCAACCCATGCCTGAGCCCCACCTTGTCAAATAGACCAGAGAACTGAGTGCCATGTCCAGTCATTCCTGGACACTTTCAGGGATGGAGACTCCACCACCTCCCCAGGCAGTCCATTCCAAAGCTTGACACCCCTTTCCACGAGGGAAGACTTCCTAATGTCCAACCTGAGCCTTCTCTGGTGCACCTTGAGGCTGTTTCCTCTCCTCCTGTCCCTGTTCCCTGGGAGCAAAGAACAGGGAGGTGGCTGTTCAGCCACCAGCTCCTGTCTGAACATGACATTGAGTCCTCTGGGATGCAGAGAGGTTGTCTCAACCCCCTTCTCATCACCAGCTTGCTCAGGAGGTCACACCAGGAGCTGCTCTTCCAGAGAAGGCAGGTACCCCAGGAAAGATGATTTCTGGGGTGGTTCTTGGAAAAAAGCCTGGTGTATCTGGGATTAGGCACTAGGACATGACAGCTTGCAGCCTCTTTGGTCAGATGCCTGTTGAGCCTGGGCAGTTTTGCTAGGTGGAGATGAACAGTTTTGCTGGGTGCTCAGAGAACTCTGCTCTCCACTTGTAATTTTTTGTCAGGACTTTCATTCTTCTTTATTGCTGTTTTTCTAATTTTTCTCTGGGCATCTAATGATAGTGATTATGCCAAATGTGGCATGTTTCACATACTGTGGAAATGACTTTCAGACCCAACTCTCAGTGCTTAAAGGACCATTAAAAACCCTGCTTTTCAGAACTAAGCTTGGTGTTCTCCCACTCTATTTCCAGTTCTGTCCTGACCTGTAAAGTAGTAAAATTGCTGACTTGATTATGTTGCATTAATTAATTATCTCTATAGCAACATGCACTGATGTTCCCTGACCCCCCCCCCCGGCTGCCCCCTTCTGTCAAGGAGATGTGGAGAGCCAGAAGTTCCACCCCAAGCCTCCTTTTCTCCAGGCTGAGCCGCTTTCCCAGCTCCCTCAGCCAGTGTTTGTGCTCCAGATCCTTCCCCAGCTCTGTTCCCTTCTCTGGACGTGCTCTGGCACCTCAATATTTTTCTTGTCCCACAACTGGATGCAGCATTTAAGATGAATATAAAACCCATAAATAACCAAAATGTAACCCAGGCAGTGCTCTGTGCTGATGGGGTCATCCAGCTCAGCATTGGGTTCTCCATGTGCCAGAGGGATCGGTGGCTGTGAGTACAGACACCCCCTCAAGGCTGATGCTCAGCTGTCACTGGGGTTAGGAACCTTCCACTTGGAATAATCAGTGACGTTTCCTGTGGTCTGGATGCCATCGAATCTGGAAAATTCAAACTAGTCTTGTCTGGTGTCTGCCTGCACCTTGCTAGAGGGGAATTCTGTTCCACTGAAAATTGCACTACAAACATGTGCCAAAAGGAGCAGGTCCATGTCTGAAGCAGAGCCAGCTCCTCCTTTCAGCATGGAAAAGGAGCTCCTGGACTCACCTGGCCTCATCCTCCACTGGAATATTTTAGTGGGATAGGTATTTTGGCAATAGAGGATGACTTGCAATATGTCAGGTTTTCCTGGGGTGTCCTTTCACCTGCCTGTCTTTTCCCTTCAGCCTCCTGTGCTTCTGATGCCTGACTTTATTATCTTTGCTATTTCTAACCCTCTTTTTGGTCCCTGTTGAAGCCTGATTTCTGCTGGGGGGAAGATAGAAAAGGTCAGGCTCTCACTAGCAAAGCTTATTTAATTTGTTTGCTGCAAATCTCTGGGCATGTATGTTGCGAGTATGACCTACCAGGACCCTCCTGAACACATGGGACCCATGACTGGTTATTTATTTACCTGTCCTCTGTTTTTCTTTTCTCCCACCTGAGCCAATATTTCCTGTCTTGCCTCTCCTGCAAGAAAACAAAGCTTAGTGGACTCTAAACAGCAAATAAAACTGACATTTGCAGCAGTTAGCTTGATACAACAGGACGGGGATGCAGCAGCACTTTTTTGGGCTTGTTTCTACTCCCTATCTAAAATATCTTTTAATCAGGAGCTAATGACAACTTTTGGTCATGAGAGCTGATGCACAGGGAAAAAAAACCCTGCCAGTTTGCATTCAAAATAATGCAAACCATTATAAATAGGAAGATCTGCAAGGATGTAATCAATATAAATTGTTCATTGTTGCTGTCCCTAGAGATGATTTCTTGCCTCTGTCTGTGTTGGGCTGTCTGGCTTTAGGGAGGATGTGTTCTCTCTTTATTCCAGTTATAAACCTTTGCAGCAGCAGCAGCTAGTGGCTGCAAGAGTGGGTTTTTCCTCTGGGTTTTGTGCGGATCAAGCACAAATATTCCGGTGGCTTGGATTTTGGCGTCCAAACTGTCTCAGGAAAATTGTTCTACAGTTTTCTGCTACTCTCCTTCTGCAGCTGAACTGACTCCTTAAGGTGCATTTGTCTCCTCCAGGACTCTGCTGCAGGAAGACATGGAGAATTCTTGCAACAGGTCACAGCAGCGGCCTGTGAGGAAAACAGCTCTGGCTTGGGAATAGAGGACTCTCTCTGCCTGGAGATGGTGTGCAGTAAGCTTTAGATTTTAGTGACTCTGTGCAATTTATTCTATTGAAATTAGCTGAGCCTGGAGAGAACTGGGAGCTGATGCTGAAGTCTCCAAACAAATCATAATGTGTTTAATACTTGGGTGGGTTTTTGTCCTAATTTTCTTCAACTGTGTTGTACATGAATGCAACATAAAAACTGTGCACTTTTCCATGCTTTAATTGAAATCGTATGTGGAAAAAATTGAATGATTTGGGTTGGAAAGGACATTAAAGTTCATCCAGTCCCACCCCCTGCCATGGGCAGGGACACCTCCCACTAGACCAGCTTGTTCCAAGTCCCATCCAGCCTGGCCTTGAACACTTCCAGAGACAGGGCAGTTGCTTCTCTGGGCAACCTGTACCAGGGCCTCGCCACTCTCAGAGGGAAGAATTTTTTCCCAATATCCCATCTAAACTTTCCCTCCTTCAGTTTAAGGTGATTTTCCCCTTGTTCTATCATTCCATGCCCTTGTGAAAAGTCCCTCTACTTTTGTGTATTGTGGAGATGGCTTATAAATTGGGCAGCAGTATTCTGGCCTGCTGATTTTCCTACTAAATTATCTTTTAAAATTTTTTAATCATAATTTGCTTGGTTGTTTCTTCAATGGGCAGTTCTCTGAGAAGTGTAGCTATCTTCAGTTAGGGCTTGGCAGTGAAATTTGCCATGGAAATACCACAACCTGAAAAAACTTCATGGTTATGGAAAGCAAACATGGCTTGATGATGTCACTCAAAACACAGCCTTTGGCTCAATTATTCTGCATCTGTATCTCTTAAAGCTTTTCCTCCTCTGCTCCACTGTATGTGGAGCAACTTTTGCTGAGGAATGGGAGCATCCTGAGGATCAAGTGACCTAATTTCATCTGTGCTGCTTTCGTCTTTCTAACCTCAGAAGGCAGAGACCCTGAACTGAAAAGTATATAAAAAGATTCTAATTAGTACAGGACAAAAAAGTAAGGCTTCCCTTGAAAAGGGGGACTGATTTTAATCTTCTAAATTAACAAAGGGGTGGAGTTAAAAGCCAAGAAGTGTGGTACCTACTGGATGGTCCACAGCATCCTTTTTTTGGGCCTATTTCTTGATAGGAAGGCAAGCTCCTGGGTGAAGTTACAGCTGTCATCAAAGAGTGTCTTGTCTGGACACGTTGTTAAGTCACTGATGTCCTTGTCAGCTGTAAATGTCAACCTGACTGTCAGGAGACAGCTAGGGATGAGAGAGGTGAAAGTGCCTGGTCTCACCTCCTGCCTCCTTGTGTGGCCCACTTATGACAGGCAGGAAAACCTGGCTCTGATGAGCAGCTGGTAAAGCCACCAGCTCCTGTCTGAACA
>VZTN01016451.1:0-30480 GCA_013400515.1 Erpornis zantholeuca
TTGTTGATTTAGTTGCTATGGTGACATGATACATTCATGTACAGCAGGAAGCTCACTGTACATTGGCTAATTTGATAGGAAGGAAGGCTTGAGGTAGGTATTGCTGACTATATTGTTAATTGATCCTACCTTTCCCATCCTGCCTCCACATGCTTCGTGGATGCACAGCTATAGAGGAAGGTAAAGGGAGAGCCTCCTGCGTGGTGTTCAGGTTAAGGTGCCCTGTTAACAGGAGGGGGGGCAGTGTTCAACACATCACCGAAGATTACCTCAGTATTAAGTGAATGGAACAGATTGGAGCAGCCGGAGTGGTGACTGTTGAATCTTCCTTCATCCTTTGTCACTGTGGTAGCACCAGTTGAATGAGAGAAATAAAAGGATGCGAGCAACAGTAAGTCAAAGTGCTAAGGCTTTTGAAATGGGTTATGAGATAAAGCGTGTCACTAATTAACATCTTGATTGGAGCTATTAGTGGAGAAAAATGTAATTGTTCTGAATACGTGCCCTAATGACAGAGCATAAATTTGGCTCTGCCTGGAAGTTGTGTGGTATTATATTCGCCCTTATCTAGAAATACACCCTTTTATAATCTGTTTGCAGACAGACTGTTAAAGATACAGTGTACATCTCACAAGGAGCTTGGCTGTACCACCCTTTTAACAGGCTCAGTGTTTTATAATTTTCTGAAGTCAGAATGACCAAGATTATTATCTACAATGTTTTCCTAAATTTGAAAAATATTCAAAAATTAATCTACCTTTGTCATCTTGGGTAAAAATCTTCTCATGAGTATTGCTGAGCTAATTTCAGTTGCGCTTTTTTTTTTTGACAAACCACTGCTGTCTTTTTTTTTTTCATGTTGATGTGTATTAGTAGTGCATTTAGAAATACGATTTTGGTGAAGTCTTTCCATTATTTGTGATTGCTGACAGTCTTTTGCTACTGACTCAGCACCTATAACCATATAATGCTAAATGTAGATGTTTTAAGGTTAATAATAAACAAAACAAAAAAAACCCCCAAGCCTGAAACTCTCTTCTCTTTCCCAGTAAAACATATCAGGAAATAGTATTGCTTCTGCTAGTACAGAAATGGTTTGTGATTTGATTATCTTTAAATTATGGTTTTAAATGTCCAAGCAAACCTTTTGGAACACTCTACCTTCTTGCTTTTTAGGAAGTTTGTTTGTAGGAAAAAAACCCAAAACTCTGCATAACCCAAAAAAATACACACATCCCCCAAAATCACTCCAGGATGAGGGAAAAACAGAACTCTGCTTCTAGTAATATTGTTTTGCTCCAACTTGTTATCGTCCTTGTTGTACAGGAACAGTCTCTTCGTATGTAGTTACATTTAAGTGTGCTTTAACCACAGTTGTAATGTAACATACTCTTATTTCTTCATGTTAAACATTTAATATTAGCAATGACTAAAATTAATGTACCATGTTCTGGCTTTCTGCCCCCCTCCACTTTCTCCTTCACATCTTAATTCCCCACATTTTTCAGTATTTTAGTGTGTATGCCAGGCTGGGAATAGGTTTTGTTGCTAAAGACTTGCTTTTTTTGTTTGTTTGGTATGCTGTTTAGTGGTAGATCTGTTAGTATTCTAGTTAAATATATTCAGAGGCTTTTAACTTGGTTGGAAAATTTGTCCCAGATTTCACTCATTCTGGAAAAATTTGTGAATTCACAAAGCATAATTCTTTTAGAGGAAGATACCAAGTAACTCATTCAGTTCCTTTCCTCTTCAGAGTGAGGTGGTGGATGGCTGAGGAGAGAGAAGAATTCAGAATGCTCCTTTACGCTGAAACTCATTCTGGTTCTTTTGGTTTTCCTGCCCTTGTGGCTGTACACAATGCTAACCTATGGGGAGAACAGGGTGCCAGTTCTCATGTGGGTTTATGCCACAACTTCACACATGACACAAATGTTTAATGTGGTTTGGTTTCTTTACCCTCAGTCAGGATTAAAAAATCTTTTTCTTTCCCCTTCAGGAGGCTGATAGTCCTTGGTACTGAAGGATGGCTTTGAGAGCCAAGATATTCTGGAGACAGAACAAGCTTCAGGATTTATTTTTCTTTATCGCATATACAAAAATCTTTCTCCCATATCCCAGTAACTCTAAAATTGTAGTTTCAGCCTTTCAGCTAACACTGAGCTGTTTTGGAATAAAACTATAAGTACTAGGAAAGTTTAAATTTTTAGATGACATTTTATATTTAGTAGCTAATAACTTCTAAAGACAGAGAAGCTTTTAGGTATAAAAGCATTTATTTGGACAACACAGTTTGTTACATGCTAGAAAAGATTTTAAAATGTGGCTGTGAACACCAAACTTGGAAACAAAGTTTTGTTGTATCTCACTTGATTCTCTTGATGTTTGTGCTAGTTTAAAATAATCAGAAACTGTTTCAGTCAGTCCTGTCCTATTAGAAATACAGGTATTATTTGAACTGTGGCTCTAAAATGTGTAATACTTAAGATCATCATGATGTGGTAAGGGTAAGTTAAATTCTCTTCCATAACCCTTATTCAAATCTGATCTGCTAAAAATTCCCCAAATTAGGAAGTTCCTCATAACTTTATAGAGCAGTGGGAAGGAGAAGGTAAACGAATGTCTTAATTCTGGATTTGTTTTGTTTTGTGTCTGTGTGAAAGAATATCTAGTATACTTCTAAACACAATCATTTGTTGGTTTGGTGTTGGGTTGTTTTGTTGTGGGTTTTTTGGGGGGTTTTGGTTGTTTGGTTTTTTTTACTTTGTACTAAATTTAAATTTTTAGAACCTAAACAATAAATTAAAAGTATTAATAATATTTTGAATATGTAGGGTTTTTTATCAAATCTCTTTTGCCTTATAGGTCCACTGCTTGTGATATAAAGCAGAATTGATAGAAATGGAAAAATAATTCTGAGGTACTAGTTTTTGACTGGCTGTATTGTGTGTGTTTATCTGGAGAGGAAGCTTTGCCTTTAGTCTTTTAAATTTTATTTGAGACCTGGTTTTGCATATGTGTAATGGTGAGCAAAAGAGAAATGTGTCAAACTTGCCGTGAGACCTTTTGATGTTAGCTTTTAGGGCTCTTTGATTTATTTCATTATTTACTTAGCAGCTTTTTTTTTTCTTTCCCTCCATGGGGACAGAAATAGTTTGGACTTCTGACTGTATTTACAGTTTCTGCTATGGAAAGATGTTGCCTTTAAAAAGTGAAGATGTTAATGCTTAGGGATTAGACAATCTGTTTTTGTTTTCCTTCTCTGCAAGTCTGTCACCTCATCTAGGGTCCTTTTCAGGACAAATCCAATTTTGATGTTAGTATTTCATAATTGTGTCCCAAGGTTTATGTTTCCATCTTTCTTACTAACTGCCTGACAGAGACCAGTTATTAATTGTGCAAGGCTATTTATAGTTTGTCACTTTTTTTTTCCTCTGAAAGTACCAGGGAAGCTTTTTCCTTCATGTTGCAATGTAAATACACATTCATGATGGTGCCACAAGTCTAATGCTGCCTTTCTTTTCTGTCAGGTAGCTGAAATTATTTTGAAACCTGTCAATCTCCTGGTACATCACAACTTCTGTTAGGAGGATGGACGTTCAAGTAGAGAAGCTTGTAGAAGTGCGTATCTTACAGAAGGAAGGGTTGGTTTTAATTGTTATTTCAGTGGAGTTAATGGGCTTTTTGGCCTTAATTAGTGTGCAAACAAACATACCCCAAACAAGATTAGCTAACTCTGTATTTTAAATTCCATTCTGCCTTCACCATGCTTCAATGAAGAAGTAGGTTAACTGTGTATTCATTTGGCACAAGCGAAATCTTAGGTTGCTTATGAAAGTATTCTGTATACCTAAAGACAAAGATTAGTAAGATACAAATCAGCTATATTTTGTATTGTTGCTGTTTTGCTTTTGAAAGACACTGCTGTGACCGTACTGGCAGAGTGAAATACCTCTAAGGATCTTATTTTGGCTTCGGCAGCCTCTGCTTCTTGCTGATAAAAATTACTTCTAGATCTTTATGGTGATGAATGTTAACATTTGGCCTTAAGTTTTTTCTTTCTTTGGAGCACCCTGCTGCGTCAATGTGGCTGCAGCTCTGCCTTGCACAGCTTTCCCTTCCACCTTTTGTTGCTTGCATTCTTAGTCTTAGAGGGGTTTTTTATGACTCCAGCCATTTTTATCAAATTCACTTTTTTTCATGTTAGAAATAAGCTGAAAACTTGAAAAAAACATTAAACTCCTTTCCTGGTTCAGTCTGCAAGAATATCCTGGATTTTCTCTTGCAGATAGTGAAGAGTTTTACTGAATAAAAATAAGTATCATTGAGCATTCTTCTCTTTGAACATTTGTACTTCATTGATTCTTTAGATCCAGGACCAAAATGCATTCCATCCTGCTCACACTGATGTAGTAATAAATCCTATATGAAATCTTAAGATACAATTATTTTTTAATTATTGTATCTGTTAATAGCAATATGTCCAAGTCAGTGTTGCATGTCTCTGTAGGATGTGATTATACGACTTGAGTTGCAATAAAATTATATTTAATTTGGAATTTTTTAGGGAGAGAAATATTATAGAATAGTGTAATATAAGAATTTTTGTACTCTAAAAATGTATTTGCCACATCTGCCCAGCTCAAATTGTTATTTAAGGTGGAGAATAGATTTTCAAAACCACTCAAGAGTGTGTCCCTTATTTAATCCTTCAAGAAGGCAAAAAATTGTGGTGCTTCCTCAGGATACTGTCAGTAATTGTTTATATATTAGTAATTTAAATGTGCTCCAAATGTTCATGGAAACTGAGGCTAAGTGTCATGAAAAAAGTCAGTTTTAGTAAATCTTTTCTTGCAAACTGCCTGGTGAGAGTGATCTCAGGAACAGTTTTCAGTTCTGTGTGGACCTATGTTATACTCAGGACTACTATAGCATATTCATTATTGCAGGTGACTGTTCCAGCACCTGGGAATGTTCCTGAGTACTGCTTACTTTGCTAATATAGATGTGGCCTTAGGTTTCACTGATGTGGTCAAGGCAATGTTGCAGTTCTCTCAGGAGATATCAGAAATACTAAAATCCCTTGGTTTGCAAACTGGGTACAAGGAGATGGGAATTGCCAAGACTTAAAAAATATTGAAGGAGGTGGATGAAATTTATTCAGAACTGGTTTTTAGCAAATCCCATAGCAGAGAAGCTAGGCAACATGTAATTAGTAGGAGATGGTTTTAAAATGTCTAAAAATAAAATTTCAGGAACTTACTGCCATAGGAGGTTGTGGAGGCACTTCAAATTTTAAGTGAACTCAACAAGTTTAGGCAAACTTATGGGCAGTAAGAGAGATGGACTGCAGAAAGTGGCCTGGCTCACATACTCTCCTTAAACAGCATCTAAATTGATACATTAGAGTCAAAGTACTTGGCTAGATGGACTGCTGACCCAGACCATCATGACATTTTCAATGTTCTTACTTGGCTTTAGCTACTGCCTGAGTTCAAACAGCAGTTTTGGGAAATACATACTGAGCTTTCTAATATATGGCATTATTAGTTTTTTGTTAGGAGGTCTTTGCGAATCCAGGCAATTAAATTAAACTACTTCCAACCTTAGTATGTTGCTCATTTGGTTTGGATTTATCTTCTAAAATAGGCTATATAGAATAAATTAGGTACCATTGAAAAGTGTGAAATTTCGCTTTTAAAACTGACAGTCTTTGACAACTGATGTTTTAGGTATTTTAAGCTTCAGCCATTCAGTGGCCACTTTGTTTTATTTATGCCAGAATTGCTTTTAACATAAGTGTGTGTCTGCACTCTTCTATTGTCAACTTGTATGCTAATCTCTGGAAAGAAATTTTGTATTGTTTTTCATCAGGAACTGTATTGAGGTCATGTGGATCATCATTAAACAACTGTTTAAAGGAAACAATTTATAGTCACATTGGAAATTACATAGAACTGCTTGACCTAATGCTCCTATTTCTTACTGGCAATGCCTTAACATGTTTTGAGACAAAAATACATTGAGTCAAAATTCTGTTAGCAGTCAGAAATTACACTTTTAAATTTTTATTAGGTTCCATTATTGTTGGTTGTGCTTTAAAAGTGCTTGTATGATTCTAGAACTTGTACCAACGCTTCAGTATCCTAAGTTCACCTTATTTTGTTAAGATTGTGAAGTCCACAATTAGTGTTTTGTTGATTTAGTAGGAGAAATAGCCCTTGAAAAGTGCCCATGCTAAGGGTGCCTCCCATTGAGACTGACACATCACAAATGAGGATTCTTTTGACTATCATACTTACCTTAGAGGAGCAGGCAAAGGAAATCTAGATAGAATGCCTGTCAGCCTTTGAGTAGCAGAACTTCAGATGCTGTGAGTAAAGCAACAGAATTTGTCACAAAAAGACTGAGGCACAGGAAGAGAGGTTGAACCACCAGATTTTTCCAAAGCTTTTCTCTTAGTTCAAGCCAATTTGAATGTTTTGCCCAGAAGAGGAAGGAGGTCAATATCTAGAAATTCAGTGTGAAAGACCCAAAGATCAGTCCCTGGTTTTCAGAAGTACTGATGTCAAGGTGCATGAAGTAACATGTTGGGTGATGGGGTGTGCAAGCCTGCACAAATGCACCTTGAATAAGATGAAAGAGCTATAAATACTAAGCAACCCATAGATTTATTTTTCCTTTTTTTTTTTTTTTTCCTAAAAAAAGATGTTTGGTAAAAACCATTTTTTCCTTTTTTTTTTTTTTTTGCCTAAAACATGATGCTGTGTAAAAACCATGTTACATTTTCCTTTAGAGAAATTTTCTTGCATCCTTGATTATGTGCTGCAGGCTTTCATTAGATAAGGGGAAATTCCTGTGACTATCAGTCTTTTGTACTATTTTTTCTGACCAGAAAAGTGCCGATCTCCTTCTGTGCATAGCTCTAATTTTTCTTATTTCAAATAATATCTATTGAGGTGCAAAATGTCAGAAATGCCCTTCTCAAAGCTGTGATCACTCCATGGGATTCAACTATGGTAAGGTTGGTCCAGAAACCACTGTTGGTCATACACTGCCCCAACACAAAGACTGTTGAAGCCAGCAGTTCTTGAAACTTCTGAAGTTTCTTCAGCCCTGATTCAGAATCTTTTTTGGCACACTTGCCAACATATACAGCCTACCTTGTAATAGTAGTAAAATACAAATGTGAATGCATAACAAAAGCAAGGCTGAAAGTGGGAGTCAGTGAAATAGTCAGGCATCGAGTCAGCTAATCGTCCATTGACAAAAGACACTCTATTTCCTGTTTCTGAGAAGTGAGATCTGATTAAACTGCATTAAGTTGGTAGGTTTCCCCACCATTTGGATTAGCAGTCAGATGTCATCAGAGATGTGAAAATCTGATGGCATCCTGAGTGTCAGAATGGTGCTGGACTCCATCAGTTGACCTGTAGCTGCTGCTGAACAGTGCCCATCTCACTGTGTTGCACCATGGCTGCCATGCTGAGCCTTTGCCTTCTCAGAGCAGCTAAGTGAGCAATGAAGGTACTCACACAGAGGAAGCTGCTGTAGCACAAAACCAGGAGGCACAGGGCCCACTTGTTGCAGTTGGGCCAGTCCGTGTATTCCCATGCTCAAATCCACTCTGCCAGCTGGAGCCTCGGGTTTGGATGGCCTGCAGCAAGAAGTCTGGGGAAGGAAAGCCAGCAGGTTCCCAAGACCAACATCATTACCCAGATTACCAACCTCAGGCACTTACACAGAATAAATAGGAACAACTGGGAATACCAGTCAATCTACATTTCTCGTTACTTTAAAAGCAGGAATCAAGGACCAGCCATCTCTCTAAAGCTTTTCTGCTTCTACAGTTCATGTAATGGAGACCAAGAATATTGAGCTGAAAATGGTATGGATTGACATGTCAGTTGTAGCCAGAATGGCTCCTCCCAGGAGTTTGGGCATCTAAATCAGCCAAAAGAGATGGGCAAATGTAGCTTTCCAGCCCACACATAACAGATGGAGAGACATTCTCATGTACCATGAAGCTTTTAGGTACTTTTATTCCAGTCTCAATTTCAGGCTAAAACTTTCAATTGTAGCAGAGGAAAAAGTGTACATCAATGAAATATGTCTTCAAAAAGTTATGCCTGCTTGGGCATTTCTTCTGAGGAAGAAATTGTAAGAACTCATCTATTCTTACTTCTCTCCTTCATCACATTTTGAAGGTGATGATAGGCCAGTTGTTAAAATGCTACCTTCAAACATTTCAAAATAAACTCTGGCAATACAATATTTTCTGAAGACCTTTAAGTCTTCTTTGAAGTTCATTACTAAAATCATCTTGTTTAGATAATATTATGAATGCTAACTCTTAGTGAATTTTACATTGAGCCACACTTCAGAAGATCTGGAAAATTTATTAGCTTGATAAAATGTAAATCGTGATACAGGTCACTGTTTTTTCTCAAACAGCCTAAAGCTTCTAGAAAAAACACATGAAACAAGATAGTATTTTTAAAGTGCTTACTCAAACTTGAGCCAATCAGTGTTGAATCACACAGCCCAAGCATGGCAATGTGAATGTCTATTGCATCTCATCAATATGTTAGTGTAGAACTTGCTGGTTTTTCATTGATTTGTGAAACTGCTCCACCAGAAAGGGAGGAATTCATATGATTTCTGCCATTTTCCTTGTCCTTTCCTTTTTCTCTGGTATTCCTAAAATGAGTAACACTCAAGTTTTCTGTTCTGGGGGTTTTGGTTAGTTGGTTGTGTTTTCATAAACATGGAAGGTTTTATTTTCTTTTAGCAATTTAACCAAGTAAATTTTTGGCTGTAATACTCAAGATTTGTGTTTATAAAGATTTCTTTCCCTCTGATTTGTAGAGGGAGGAGGACATAGGCTCTGTGTACATGTGTGCAAGCAAGACTGAAGAAAGTTGTGTCCAGAAAGGAAATAATAAAATGCACCTGCTCTTTTGCTTTTTTGGGTTTTTTCTCCTTTGTTCATAATTTTAGCAAGGTTTTCATGTTTACAAACTTTTTTCCTCACAGGAGGGTGGGTTTCAAATGAGAACACAGAAATCTAAAATGGTCACAGGCTTCTGCTTTGGTACAGACTTTCTCTGTTTATTTTGGCTGGTGTGTGCTTTGCTATCATTTCTGCCTTTCTTGGGTTTACAAAATTAGGATAACCAGTTTTCCACAAATAAAATTATACATATTGTTTCATGCTGGGCATCTGGTGCACTTACTTCGTCATAACTTCTAATAATTTTTATCATTAATGAGTGTACAAATATGCTTGGGTCATGTAAAGAGGGATATGACACAATATTTCCCTTATGTTGAAAACTGTTTGTCGAGTGGTTGATGTCAAACACTGGGAATTCTAGGCTTCCTTCTGAAAGTTTATGTAATGGTTTGATTAATGTTGAAGTTAATGCAATTTGTTGAAATAATTTAAGCTGTACAAATAGCTTTTTAATTATACCAAGCAGTTGAGAAAATAAAATTTGAACAGGTACTGTTTTACTTAGTTGTTATTCTCTCCTTAATTCTTTGAAAAATGTTTGTTTAAAAATATCTGTGCTTGTTCTTACTCATATCTCTTTCTCTGTGGGATGAAGACAGCAAGAAATGTGAAGTGAAAAATAATGTATTTACTAACCAGAAAAAAAAGTTGGTTTTTTTCCCAGTAAAACTTTTTTTCTTTTTGCACATACCAGACTTCTGTAACGTATTCCTGGGTAATGGTTGTAAACGCTCTTTTATTTTTAAGGTTATTCTTGTGCAAGTTAATCCAGGGGAAGCATTTACAATAAGAAGAGAAGATGGACAGTTTCAGTGCATTACAGGTAAAGTTGATACATTTATTTTAATATTTTCCGAGTCTGAATCAGGATTAATAAAAGGCAATTTGTGGTGAAAGTAAAAGAACGGCAGAATTTATTTTAAATACAAGAGCTGTTTAAAGACCTAAAAGATTATGTGCTAAGGATCATTGGGATTTAGATTTCACTACCATAAACCAAGTGCTTTTTCTTACATTATATTATATAAAATTAAATTTCTTGGGGAGGAGAAAGGGGGAACATTTCAGATTGCAAAGCAAACACAGAAAGGCTGTTGTAGCATCTTTTTACTAACCTCATTTATTTCACAGACCTCAAATTAAAAGCTACAACTGCTAGTATGGCTTGAGTTTAGTTTTTTTTATTCTTCTTTGATGTGTGGACATTGCTTCCCTGTCAGTTATCCCACCTAGTTTCTCATTATCTATAGGGGCCAAAATGTATTATTTCTGAGTTCTAGCAAGAGCAGCTTCAAAATACAGATGCTGCATCTAAGCATAGCATCCCCTCATGCAGTGGTCAGTTCGGATGTTGCTTTCTATTCCGAATGACCATAGCTACCAGTTAAGCATATCTAGAAGATACTGCAAGAAATGAACCATCAGGTATTGCTGCTGCTTAGAATACCATTTTACTGTGTTGTAAGAGAGTATCCACAGATTCAGCTATGGGGTCACATTTTTGCTTGTCATCATCTGGGCCAATTAATCCTACCTTCTTTTTCTTTTTATCTGAATGTTGGCCCAGCTCCAACAGATACTGTTCTGGGAATTTGAAGCAAGTATTTTCCAGCTACTTTCCCTCTTCTCTCCAGTCTGAGAAGAGCTGAAAGATCTGGTGTCCAGTGTCATAGGCAGGTCCTTTGGCTACAAAACAACTGATTCAGAGGAGGCCTTAGATGATAATTAAGTTTATATTGACAGTTCTTAAAGTTTACATGTCTGTTAGCACCATATTTCAAAACATTGTGCTGATTATGTGGTATTCCTGCATCCTTTGAGCCACAAATGGATCAGTGTTGCAGCTCACCATTCTATACAGCTTATTTGAAACATGATATGTAATAATTACTTGACTATACCTGAGAGGAACATAATGATTTTTGTCTTGCAATTCAAGAATAGATAAGATATATTTTACTTCTGTTGCACAGAATGCTGAAGGGAGTGGCACGCGTTGCATGTTTGGTTCTAAATTTGCTTTATCAAATGGTCTTACAGGTGGAGAATGAATTGACACTTTCCTTGCATGATTGTCTTGTAAGCAGGAAGTGTTTAATGAACTGCAAAAACATTCAGATCATATCTTTATAGATGTGGTTCTAACCTTCCATGGTACAGCTTTTATCTTTGCCCTCTTGCTTTTGGAGTAGGCAGCTCGCTATTGTGATTTGATTCAGCTGTGGATTTCTTCATCCTTTAAATATGAAAGTGAGCATGAGCAAGTCACTAGACAATTATTTCTGGGATTCACTAAGTGTAAGCTGTGGTGCAGTCTTTACAACTTTCCTGAGAAATAGCACTGGCAATCTGGAAAAGTACATCCCAAATCAGTTCCATAGCTTTTGCAAAACTTCTGGCATAAAGGCATTTTTCTTGTCTTTCCCCCTTCCTGGAGATGAAATTGTGGATTATAGTTGCTGGTAAAATAGGGGGCATAAAGATTTTTTCATATCCATACATTCCCTAATCATAGTAAAGAACCTGAGTTGCATATGATCTTTTGAATGTTGCTTTTCTGGTCTGTTCTTGCCATTTCTGACACATTTCTGTGGTTTTGAGTGCTATGCCAATGAATCTTTCTACCTTTTGGGTTGTTGGGTCTGTCTGCCTTAAAGAAGAAGTTCCCTTAGTAATTGGTGCTGTTCCTTTTTCATTATATGTATTGCAATTCATGAGGAGTGTCTACTGTTTGGTTTCCTGTGTAGAGATTTGTATGAAATAAACATTTTTAGATGGTGTAAACTATAGAGAGTAATTTGGTATTGGTCCCTTTTGTTCTGATGCCAGGATGATTTTTTGCTTTTTCTTTTATACCCCTCTTACATAGCCTTTTATATAGTTTTATGTATTCTTAGTGCTTTTAGCCCACATACTTGTAACTTTCCAAGCCTGGTAACTTAGCTGAGACCCACTGTACTGTTAGGCCAGAGGACCAAACATCGTGGAAGCCCCAGACTCCAAGGTCCTCTCCAAAACATATTTTTGTAAACTAAGATAGGCCCATCCAGGGGGAAGGTTCCTCAGAATGGGGGGGTTCACTCGAGCCTCTCATTGGGGAATCTTTGATAGATATGTTAATTTGCAAGGCCTATAATTGGTGTATTTCAGTGTGTGGGGGGGAAGTGTGTGCATTTTGAGGCATTCCACCTGGACAAAGTGCTGCACCTTAAATAAATACCGAGATAGAAACCCCTTTTCCCCATAAACCGTGTTTGGTTTTCATTTTAAGACCAGGGAAAGGCAACAGTTCTGCCATAACTTCTCAAATATAGTTTGCCCTTGACTTGTCTACAAAATGGATTACCAGTCTGCAAAATTTACAGCTTTTAAACAGGGTTACAGCTGCAGGAGTCTTATTGCATTGTCTTGAAAGTAAGGAAGAAAGCAAGCTCCCATCAGTTCCTTGGTTTTTTCTTCACGCTATGCACTCAGTTGTTAAGTGAAATCATAGTTAAAGATGTGGAAATACATAATGGGAATGGTTCGAATCAAAGGTACAGAGATGTTTATTTTTAGAAAGGCATGAAGAAGGACAAGATGGCTGAAATTTAGTAGAAATGCAATCAGTGGGAAGTTAATTTAGTCATTATAATGTTTCTTAATTATTCTTCTCAGTATTAGTTTTTCCTGTAAATATTTAACCATTTTTATACTCTTTTCTGACTTAAAGGACCTTCTGCAAAGGACCCATACACAGTTTTTTCAGTGATGTATGATATAAAAAATTGAAATTATGTAAATATAGTACTAAAATGAAAGAGTGGAAGTTGAGAAGTAGCGAGCTGCTTATGGATCCCAGATAGCATTGCAGATAGACAGATACATTAGTTTGAATAATTTGGTAAGTCACGCTTCCTTGGAAAATATTAAATCTCTCTTGGGCTTTATTGCTGGTTAATTCACCTTGAGATTGTGCTGTCTGCTGAAGTCAGTGTGGATTGTTAATAAATCTAACCATAATGTTAATTGTGTTTCCTTGCATCAAATATTTGCCTGTTGGAAACATTGACACGCTCTGTCAATCTCAGTGCTGCTCTTGTCGTCTATTTTATTTTTAAAGAGAACTCTCCTTTGGCAGCACTGTACATAAGGTAAAATTTCTTGACCTGAAAATGCTGAGTTAGTGTCCTCCAGGAGAGAGGAGAGGTGTGAATAAAGTGACTGTTTAGAGCTCTCCTTGAGTCAATGAATAATGACAACTTAAAACACTAATTAATGGAGAAACACAGGATGCATTTTCTGTGAGCTACGCTTCTGAAGAAAATGCTGCTGTTATGTGCAAGTCTTTGTACTGACTTACCATGTGTTTGCTCTCACAGGTGATCTGTAAAGCTTTGACTGTTTTGGAGCTACATTAAGTGAGAAGCTTCTTAATGTGGGCCTCTTCCATGGCAGTTAATATTGAGTGAAAAGGCTCTTAAGAATAATTCCTGGTTTGAAATCTCCTTAGGATGGCAAAGGAGTAGTGTTGGTTAAATAAACATTCCCTTTATCCTTGGTGAATTCCATTCCTTTATTTTGGTGACCTTTTAATGAATTAAAATACCATGTATTTTATTCTTTATTTCTGTAGAATAAGAAGCATGGCTTACTTTACATTTCTGTAACTAGCAGTCTTGGATCATAGTTGGGTTTCTGTTGTCTGTATTTTGACTTAATTACAGCTTTGAATGAGCACTTCTGTGTGCCAATGGCCCTATTTTTCAGATATTATAAAATATTTTCTTTACCTGCCTAGTGATTTGTCTGATAGTGACAACTCATGCTCCCCCTTGACGCAGCTTCAATTTAAACTATTTGTCAGTCTGTAACTTTACAAAAACACCATGCTTTTCTAGCTGGGTAGATAGGAACTATCTGTCTGTGTAACCATGTGTTAGACCAAAATGTTTATTCTCAAAAGAGGTCTTTTAAATCTATGGAAATTTTCTCATATACTAGAAATACACAGACTTCTGTGGGAACTTTCCTTAAGCCAAAATTTTCTTCTGCTAATACGAAATAATCAGCTACATTACAGTGATTCAGAAAATCAGGTTTGAAATGTATGAATGGGTTCTCTTTGTAGAAGTGAATTACTGCAGATCACTCATTCATGAATTCTTCCTATTGCAGAATAAATGAATGAAGATGACTCATCTTGAGGACATTTTGTAACAGTCCCAAGTTACAGCTAAAGGCTATTAAATGTTACTTGACACAATAAGAGAGACCATGTTCTATATGTCTCTGCAAAGGAAAATTGCCATTTTCATAATAGAATAAGAAGACTTATGTAAATTAGAATGAGTCATAAATGCTTCATGCTTTGAAATTAAATGAAGTATCAGTATTAAGGTTAGGCTGTGGGATAAAAGTTAAGCAAGCTTAACCTAATTTTTTCTTTTTGAAATAAGAAATAAAATACTTCTGAAAAGTGTTTTCAAGGAAGTCAGGAGGAAAAGAAGATATATCAATGTTGAGACTACAGTGGTGAAACACAAACTTTAGTTTGTTCTAAGATCAGCTTGAGCTTTGCAAAACCAAACCTGCCCATTACCCAGAATATTCTATGAATAAAACTGTTACAGAATCACAGAATGGTTTGGGGTTGGAAGGGACCTTCAAAGGTCATCTATTTCCAACCCCTCTGCCATGGGCAGGGAGACCTTGCACTAGACCAGGTTGCTCGGAGCCCCATCCAACCTGGCCTTGAACACTTCCAGGGATGGAGCATCCACAGCTTCTCTGAGCAGCCTGTGACAGTGCCTCCCACCCTCATGAAAATTTCTTTCTTATATCCAATCTAAACCTACTCTCTTTCAGTTTGGAATGTTGCCTCTTGGCCTGTAACAGTAGGCCATGGTAAAAAGTCTTTCTCCATTTATTTTATAAACCCTTTTATATAATCAGAGGCTTCAGTAAGGCATCCCCAACACTTTGTATTCTTTAGACTGGACAACCCCAACTCTCTCAGCCTGGCTTCACAGGGGAAATGCTCCAACATTCTGACCATTTTTTTGGCACCCCTCTGGACCCTCTTCATGTCCATGTCTGTCTTGTGCTGAGGAACCCAGGACTCCAGGTGGGGGACAGAATCGCCTCCCTCACCCTGCTGGACATCCTGCTTTTGTTGCAGCCCAAGCTGGCTGTCTGGGCTGCAAGTACACCTTGCCAGCTTGTGTCTAGTTTTTCATCCACCAGTATCCCCAGGTTTTCTACATGGCAGCTTTTAATCTATTTTCTGTTTTCTGCTGTCAGGCTTTGCATGGTTTTGATTGTTTACAGATACTGTTAGAGCAGCCAAACTGAGCATCTCAAAATCTGAAAGTAACTGCTATTTAAGTATATTTGAAGCACAAAACCTCTAGATTTAACTTGTTCAAATATTATTTTGTGCTTTGGTGTTGAGTCTTATTTAAAAACAATTAATTAATGTTGGAAGTGGTTAAAGACCTATCATAAATTCTGTACAAGTTGCCACAGACCCTGAGGAGGGACTCTGTTAGTTGCTAATGGTCACTGGGAGATGCTTCCCTCACAAGAGCATCATAGCTGTGTCCACTGTGTTAAATGGAGGAATTGTGTGCTGTCATTCTGTGGTGATTTTAGAATGTACAAGGATACCTGGCACTGGAGTAGTGATCACATTTATAGACTTAAAGGGTGACTTCACCTCTAGAAATACCATATCTTCTGTGTTAAATTACTTGGTATCCATATTAGCACTGGGCAAAGTTTAGGAATAAAAGAATGTTTATTTAAATACACAGCTCTCTAGTAATGGAACAAACTAGCAAAGGCAATAAAACACTATTAACAAGAGTTCTCTCCTAGAGCATTTCTAGTCTTCTAGGTAGCTTAATAGCCTGAGTAATGGAGCCCTTACAAGTAAACCCAGATGTGTATTAAAAAGGTCTAGCACTTTGGTTTGTTTCTCCTGCTTCAATTATTGAAGCCAGCCAAAGAAGCTGCTCCAGGTGATCTTTTTCTTTCTGTAGCCTGAGAAGAAACTAATTCTTCATCCTTGTTTCCATTTACCTGTTTCTCATTTCCCAATACTGAAATGCTACATGATGACATGTGTAAGTTTATTTGCTTTCCTTTTCATCTTCAACGATGCTTTGCAGTTTTTTTCCACAGTAGCATTCTGAAAACACAGATATAAGGTTTTATATGTCAGTTCACTAAAAAAACCCTCAAAACAATCCCGCTCAATGGTAAATTATTTCAGTTGTCATCTCCATTCCTTCTGTGCAGAAGACTAAAAATATTATGTGAGTCTGAAACTGGATGTGGATACTTAGATTAATATCCTTTTCTACGTATTAATTTTAGGATCTCCTTTGGAAGTATTTAGAGGGCCTTCATAAAAGGCACTGAGGGAAGCTAAGACAAATCAACTTAAAATATGAAGTCAGAGGACGCTACAATGATTTGCAGCTAATTAACTCTTGGTTAAGGATGTCCATGTAGAGGGTCACAGCTGAGTCTCTAGGAGTAACTTAACTCTAAAGCACCTCTGTTTGGGAATGACCTTCAATATACTATTTTTTAAAAAAATTAAAGGGCTTTTTATTTCTCAGACTAAAAAAAAGGGGTTTTTATTACTCAAACTAAAAATAATATTACTATTGGTCAGCTGTTTGGGAGTATGGCTGCAGAGGAAACATAATTCTGTTTTGTATTGAAACAAGATAATGAGGGAAAGTGGTCACAAAGCGTGGTTGTAGCAGCTTGATTTACAGCTGTCTCATTCCAAAATAATTTTTAGTAGGAGCTGCTCTTTTTATAGCTTAGATTGAAAAACAGGGTGCATGAATGCCCTTGCAAATATTGTTGAAGACTTAACCCTCCTACCTTTTACAGGTAGGTTAGCCTAAAAATTGGATTGAGTATGGCAAATACCCTTCTGGTAAAGTAAAGAAATAATGATGGATTTAAGCCCTCATTGCAGTGCATGTAGAATGCTCATGTATTGGCTTTGACACATAGCACAAGTCCAGTTGATAAGTCAAGTACTACTGGCAGGTAAAACTTCCCTGTAAGGCCTGCTGCTGCAGCTCTTCTACTACAACTGCTGAATTAAAGCTGGGTTCAGACACATCTCCTTGACTGTGTAATCCCTCTTGCAGTAGGGCAGAGGCAGTCTTCACTCTTGTCACTGCCATCTTTCAAATGTCTTGTGCTAACTCAGTGAAAATTTCATAGTGCAAAACAAGGTTGTTCTCCAGACAAGAATAAAACACAGCAATCCAAAATTCTATTATTTAGATGGTCTCTCTCTGCTCTGAGAGTAGCCATGAGAATTAACCTCATAACAGCTCCCTCAGCCTTCTCTGGGAACTGTCTGACCTTGTCCTCCATTAATTCTGATGACTGACCAGGTCTTTGTGGTCCCAGTCTCATCAAGCCATTAAAGAAGCAGTCAGGGATGACACAAGAAGCTGTTACTGGAAAAACTTACTTTATCATGCTGCTTTTCTGCAGAGTAGCTTGTATTGCTGTTGTGCCTCATATTGCTGTTTGTTAATATTATAAATACTAGACTTCTAAAACATTCTATTCCCAGAACAAATTGAATTTGGTAAAAGTTTTATTAAAAAGCTAACTAGACTTGTTTTATCCTCTTCTACAGTAGCAAATTAAAGAAAAAAAAAGAAATGCATTAATTCATATCTCTCATTATGTTGATTGTAGTATGTCCTAGGAAAAACATAGTCTTCTGCCATAGATTTCTGTTTAAAATGTGTTAAATAGAGTCAATATCTTTACATGGACAAAACATGTCTGTAACATTTTTGTTAACATTTTCTCATTCTTCTAAGAGATATTTTTAACTCTTGTTCTATCTTATTTCATACATTCTGAGATGTGAGTTCATAAGGTAGCATGAGCTCATTGTAAGGTGTTCAGTCAGGTTCTCTTTTTCCTGTTTGATTTTCCTGTATATTCAGATCAGTTAATCTTCCCTTGCACCTTCTTTAATCTTCTTTATTCCCTCTTTTCACTGCACTGCAATCTCCACACTGCAAACTGAGCCTGACTGTAGGAAGGTTCTGGAGACATTTGTTTGAAATATCAGTGCTTCAGCTGCATACTGAAGTCATCTAATTTTAGGTGTTTAAATGTGTGTTTCTATATGTGGCCTTGGATCTAAGCTCCCATTGACACTAGCGAAGATTTAGTCACTAGCTATAGTACACTTAGTGCTTTTCAACTGACATCAGTTTGCACTCAATAGCTCTCCAGGCTCCACTGTCTGTACCAACTAGGTCTCCACTTGCTATAATGGGAGTTTAAAGTCCTAACTTGTACGCAGACACATAATTTTAGATACCTAAATGAGATGTCTCCATTTTGGAACTAAAGCCTGACTGTTATAAGCTGAAATAAATAAGGCTTCATCCTGAAAGTGCCTCATTTAAATGTGTTGATTCAGAGTTGTACCCTCAGTGAATGTCTTTGTCCTCAAGCACCTGAAGTCTTTGAGCTCATCCATGTCCATGAGCATCTAACATCACATTTTACAAGGATGGTACTGGTTCTTGGAGGTGCATGTTGGGAATTAAGTTACAGACCTAAGCTGCAGCTAGAGAATGCCCCTAAAACTTGGTTTCTATTACTCTAGTCAGACAAGTGTAGCCCCCAAAACTGTGAAGTATTAACTCAAGCTGCTGAGGTTCAGGTGGTATTATTGCCTGAGTCTGGAATCAGTTGGATGAGCATTGTATGAAGCATGCTAAACTTCATAGGTTTGTGTCTGGCAATATTATAATATTCTCATGGCACTGCAATCACTTAATCCGGTTTCTCCTCTGACTACACTGTTGATGGGAAAGAAATAGCCCTATATTACTTGCTTTATTGGGGGGGGGGAAGAAGGGAAAATAATTTCTAGGATCTCCTCTTGGTTTCTAGTGTAAGTAGAAAGTTTGTCTAATGTAACCAGTAAGCAGTTTGAATTAAATAAAAAAATTAGAGCTGTGGGCATTTTACGTAGTATTTTGACTTAATGTACAAATATTTATCATAACTTAAACTGATAGCATTTTCTTTATGTTAATTGGATGCAATCTGATTAACTGAAATAATAAAGGTTCATGAAGATTGCTAACATTGAAAAATGGAAGAAGTTGCTTAATTTCATTATCTGATTATTTAAAAACAAATGGAGCTTTTGTTTTGTAGAAACTCAAACAATGCTTTTAAATGGACTTTGTACTGGGTTTCATGACAATGGAAAGGCTAGAACTTTGTGCATAAAGGACTTTTTCTGGATTCTCTTTCACAACTGTGTACAGTACGAATACAGGCTGGTGTGTCATCTGTAGGAAAATGTTGCACATTGTTAGATGAGACCTCAGGAGAGTTCCTTCTAGTTCCACCCTGTGCAATTCAAGTTGTATTCCTGCAATCTTGATGTATAGTTGTAGCTGTCAAACTATTCAGACTTCTATCACAGAATTACTGTTAATAAGAAATAGCTTTGAATTAATTTTGCTTTACTCTTGTCCTATTTGTACTTCAAAAAGTAGTCATGGCTGCCTTATCTTGTGCCACTGCCACTCTCAGGCCCTTGGTAGTTGTGCAGATGCACTGGGAAGGAAAACGGTCTTCATGGTTGTGGAGCAGCTCTCGTGGCCATTGTTTCTCTGGAATTCCTCAAAACAGAGCCAGTTCCTCATAATTGCCCAGGCTGTCACAACCATGGCAGCAATCTTACAGGGCCTGATATAACTCTGCCTCTGTGCCTTCTCTGATGCCAAAAATTGTTGAGTACCCAGGAGGTTAGTGTCTCTTTCTTTCATTTTCACCTGTGCAAGGCTAATGTGCTTTCTGTTCTTGCAAGAATGTAATATCTAACTAAATGCTGCAACTTTGAATCCAGGAATTTTTAATTCTGTGCTTAGTTTTGCTTTTTTTTAGTAGTAGTAATAGATGAATCAGCAGCACATGGCTTGATAGATGTGGCTGTGCATGTGTTATTAATAGTAAATTAATAGCTGTCTTTTTTTTGACTGTCTGTGAAATGACTGAGGTTTTATCAGCTTGCATGACTTACATGATCATGTCACTCTCCAACTTTATTTAAAATCATGGTGATATAACTTCCCCTTCTTCCTTTTGCAGACATGCAGCAATCTGTTTTACATCAAAAGCAGCTTATTATCCAAATGAGGGAAAGGAAGAAGAGACAGAAGATAACAAGGTTATTACGTATAGGCTAGCTGTGCACAAATATAAACACCTCCTGTGTAATGTGAGTTAAAGCCCGGTTACAAGCATGTAAGTTCAGCCACTTAAAGCCTTTAAGAAACAGTGTAATCATAAGGGTTTTCAAAGTTAGAAGGCCCAAATTCGCTGGAAGTGGATACAGCTATCCACACTGCTGTTCTCGTTTCCTTATGCCAAAGGTAATCTCTTTCTCAGACTGCAGAGGGCTTTCCAGTTGTCCTAGAAAGCTCAGTTGTCTAGATCAGGTACTCTAGGACACCAGCCAAAGAGCCTCAGATTTTTTCAAGTGACTGTATAGCATCCAGCAATTTGTAGATGGGTCTCAGGTTAATAGTACTGGAGCTACTAGAGAAGCTGATGACACCTTTCTTTCCTTTTGATTAATCAGCTATTCAGTGAGGATATGGTTTATTTCCTTTGCTTGTTCTCAATTTGTTTTTCCAGTAGCCCATTCCTCAAAAGTTTCACTTATCCTTTCACTTTGGTGCTCTAAATGGGCCATTTTCATAAATACTGTGTGTATAGTGTGTTTCCCTTGGATGATCTTCACAGTTCAAAGGTTGAATGGATGTACCTTTCAAGGCAACTAAAGAAAGAGCTCCAGTAAGGACTATAAATGCCAAACCAGTAGTATATATTATTGCTCATTAATAATTCTTAAAAGGAGTTAATATGAAATTGTGGTTTCAATAAAATATGAGTAAATTGAGAAGGAGAGTGGGTATTCCTCATGACGACCTCTTCCTAATGAAGTCTGGTGACAATCCTAGGAAAGTCTTATGAGATATAAGGAGATCATTTAATGTAGATGGAGTGTGCTGAACAAAGATCACAACAGGACTGAGACAAAGCCCCAAAGCAGGGAAAGCACTACTCATAAAATACAGCTTTAGCAAGCTGGTTCCCAAAACAAACCAAAGAACCAAAGCTAAGACAATCAAATTCTTAGAACTGGGGAAGAAGCAGGCAAAGAACTGTTAGGTCCAGGTGCTGTAAGTTGATGATACTGCAGCCTTCTCTTCTAAGAAAGAAGAATGAGTCAGAATGAAAGTTGAAGATGACAGATAGGACAAAAATGTGTCTACAGAGAGTGATCAGCCTTTCTTGTCTTCTCCATTTTTCTAACAAGTTTTCTTTAAGGTAGTCTCTTGAAAGATAGCATTTAAGTGAAGTGCTACTGTGTTGCATCCTCAGCTGCTTTAGACTTAAAGAGTTCATACTCCAAAAGGCACCACTCTGTGGACAGAGTTAAATCTTTTGGTTTATGCCGCCAAGAGACATCTCAGTAAAGCTCTTAAGCAGCATCTAAATTTGGAAAATTATATGAAACATACTTAAGTTTGCATTTATTCTTTTTGTTATGCTTTCCATATACAAAGTATATTTTGTTTCTTGTTTTGTGATCAGACAAAGATTTTGGATCAGATACTATTAGATATACTGTGGGAAAAAAAGGTACTTTGACTCTTACTTAGATTTAAAATCCAGTTAAATCTGAAATCTTATCTGACCTTTTACTTTTGTTTTTCAAATCATAGCACATACAAATAAAGCTACCTTGCAGGCAGATCCTTGGGGTGCCTAAAGCCCAAGGTGAGTTTGGAAATTTGAGAAGCTAAACTGTGTTTTTTCTGAAAGAATTTTTTTCTGAATTGGGGTCAAAAGCAGAGTGACTGCCTCCCATTAGAGTGTGACACTGCTGGCTGTGCAGTTTTGGGGAGCATCTGGTGACTATGCAATGCATTAATGAGTGAAAATATTTAGTAAGTTACAAGAGCAGTCTAAACAACTGGAACCAGTTAAAGTTCTTCCAACGTGAATGAGTTTTAAAACTCAGCTGCTAAGAGAGCTGAAAAATAAGAGTGGATATCAATAAGTATTGATCAGAAGTATTGGGGACTGGCTAGTGTGAGTCTAACTTCCATTCATTTCCCTGATTTGTACTACAAGTGGATACAAGAGGACTGTCTTGTATCAGAGTGTTTCTGAGATTGATTATTGATGGTTTGATCACTTTTTCACTTCTGGCCCAGGTGTGTTAGAACAGTGCATTTCTACACAGGTTGTAAATCTGACATGATAGCTATGTAGCATTTTCAATAAAATATTTGTAAAAACTATGGTTTTATACTTACTACACCCTTCTAATGCTTATGCAAAGGAAAATTGCATGAACCGGAGGAAATATACCTTGGACATATCTTATATTTTCTTTAAATTGCAGCTATATACACATCAAAGTTTCCTTGCATCACTTTCCAGCAAAGATGTGGCACACAGTAGATTATTAATATGCCCACACAGCTTTCTCTGTTCATCCTCTCTCAGGTCTTTCAAATACCAGTTGAGCACCAGTTTCTCCACAATAGCTTTCCAATTGTGCATTATATTTATAGGATTTCAGTGTGTTATTTCTTTTTAGTTACTGAGCCCTGTCCTCTCAACTGAAAAATAGATCCATTATTTTTGATGGGAAAGAATCTAGTCTCATGTTGGTGACAGTAGTTAAACAGAAGGGTAGTGCTCTTGGAGTTCTTTTCAGAAGTACGTAAATGTATGTGGCTGCATCATCTTGTATGGTGCTACTGTGCTGCTGGGTCTGGGCAAGTAATACAGTAAACATTTCTGTGCAGCTTCAGAGAGCTGGAAAAAAGGCCTGAAGTGCCTGGGAACATTCCACAGAGAAAAAGAGGCTTAATGTTGGGTAAGGTTACATCTATTTAGGATACAGTTTTGGTGCATATGAAGGCCAGTGGGAAGCGGATAGGACTAGAAAATACAGGTGTAAAGAATTGCAGGTATGCAGTGGAGTCTTGAGGCCAGATACCTGCATGTTGCCTGTCTCCTTGAAAGCATAGCACAGCATGTTTTGATCACTATTTCCAAAGAACTTCAGAAGAGTCAATATAACTTTTTTTTTTTTAAGGTTCTAAATTGTGTATGAAATAGGAAAGGATGGGATGTTAAAGCATGATGCACCGTTAGCCTAGGATGTAAATACATTCCTGCTTAATCACTCAGTAACCAATGCACTTGGGTATCTTTCAGCTAATGAGACATTCGAGAAATACTTGGTATTTCAGCAAAGCTGATCATCCAGACAACTCTAATGGCACAGGAAATCCATATTCCAGAAGTGGTAAAAGATCAACAAGAACATGGATTAGTTGTCTAAAGGAGTGTTGTTTGAATGGTGCCACTGAACTGAGTGAAATGCAGTTGTATAGAATGCAAAGTCGTGCATAAAATCAATAAATTTTAGATGGCGATCTCCTCACTTGAAACTTGATAAGGAGGAGGAAGAAGCAGGCAAGCTATTTGACTCACAAGATAATATTTATCTCCAGTATAATGTATCTGTAAAGCTGATTGTGATCATAAAATGCATCAGGACAGTTGTTGTTAGTATAGCTTGGGGTGTTTAGTAGCATTTTACGGGATTCTATTGAGATTTCAACTGTAATTTGATAACTTATGTTTACAAAAGATGAAATGAAGCCAATTGAAGGTGTTGTGAAAAAGAACTGTTAGGATATTCAGGAGGAAATATAAAAACCAAGTAGAAGAGCTTGATTTGCTTGGCTATAAATGACTTTTGGTGGAAAACAACAGGAATTAAAAAAAAAAAAAATTAATGCCAGAGCTAGTCTAGAGTCCAGTTGCTATCAAATGACTGTGAAATACTTTTATATAATTACAAGAAACTTTCTGGCTGCATAGGAGAGTGGTGCTCTAGAACAGCAGGGGGAGATGTATGGGTAAAAGAACTGCTTAGGACTTGATCTTCATGCTTCTACACAGAATCCATTTATGGTGGATCTTCACATCTAATAATGGGGGAGAGGAATGAAATTGCAATTGCAGGTAAATAGACTTGATTCATGAGGTGTTTTTCAGGCCTTGAGCCCTCATGGTCCAACAACAGAAAATTTACATCTCCTGCATCCAAACAGTAATGAAGCAATAAAAAGGCTTCTGCACAAAGAGCACATTTACTTTAAAACTGTTAAGCAGTTTTCTTGTCTCAGCTCCTTCATGGACAGCTATATTGATCCATATATAAAGTATGGTAAGGAACTCCATCATATGCATGTATCTTTTTTCCTTTCTTCTGGTCTGGAATGACAACCGTTACATGTCTGAGCCAAGTTAGTTGTTTCATCCCTGGCTTCCTGTTTGGCACAGGTAAGTAGATTCCTTGCATAGTTCTTTCTGGCTCCAGGTTCATTTTGGATGCCAAAGCAGTGGGTGTGTTACTTTCTGAAATGTATTGGTTACAAAGCAAATTGAGTCTGAAGAGAACGCTGCAGTGGTATAGGCTTATCTTTGTTTCTGGTCCCAGCTTACTGCTTTTCCAGATACTTTCTTTCTGATAATACATGTTTATTAACTTTGCTGAAAGCTTTTTATCAAGAGAAGTCTTTGTCATAGATGCTCTTAGTATTTGAGCATACATCCCCTGTGTGGCAACTTGCTTGAGATTTGTAGGAAATAACTCCTCATTGAAGTGATCTGTAAAGAGTTCATTGTGGAGAATCAAGGAGTCTTAGTCACATAAAACACCAAAAAGACCAAATTTTAAACTTCAAATTCCAAAACAAGATTAAAACATATGGATTTAAAGGTCTTTGTTAGTTATTAGTTAGATTTCAGACCCTAAAAACCACTTTTATATCACTTTCAGCAATAAAACGTGAGGTTTGCAGTGCAAATTGGCTGATAGTGTTAAGGGATTTGTGTGATAGTAGAAACATTTCACTGCAGAAGAGGCTGCAGATGTTTGTAGCAAGCATGGCATCTTTCTGTGTTGCTAAGTCTAGCTAGATAATATCAGTGGATTTTTTATGTGTATCTTGATTTGGGGTTAATTACTTTGGGATCAAATTTCTGCAAAGCTTTTTGAATATGAAAATATGAACCTTAAGTTATTAGCAGAACCAGAAATTTTAAGCTAAATGTGTCAGTATTTATCATGCCAATTGCAATGTCAGCAATGTTAAAGATCAGTAGTTTTTCAGTAAAACTTTTATTTCCACTGTCCTCAGAGCATCCCCTACTGTAGCTGCATTCATAGGCTAGTTATTAGTGAAAAGACAGAGAAAAGCATGTCTGTGGGAAGTATTGTGATTGCAAGGGGTCATGTTTAAGATGCTTGGATTCCACCTTAGTTGTAACTTAGATTTAGCTGCAGAAATCTCAGGTGCAGCCCCGATCACCCACTAAATAATGATCTAATCCTAGCAAGCATGCTGAATCCATTGCTTCTCCTGTTTTGACCATGAAATGCCCTACATGCCTCTAATTTTACAAACCATGAGCTGCAGAGGACAGTCAGAAGCCAGATATCAAGGACAGAGACAGTATAGTGACAGTATAGTGACAGTATATAAATGCTGCCTCTCTGTCTCTCCAAACAGAAAGGCAGCTTGTTCGCTTGGGCTGTATTAAGTTTATCCTGAAATGCAAGCAGTATCATCAGCAGGAAATTGTTTAAAGCATTTACCCACAATCGAAAAAGTCTGAGCTCTGCAGGTTACACAGAATCTAAACCTGTAGCTCCCCAAATCCAGCAGTGTGCCTTAGCCATGGGGCTCTGGCATATTCTGAGTTGGCCTTTTCTTTCGTTGTCTTTTGGAGGTGGGCATCTTCACCTCAAAAAAAGATTGTAGAGGGAAAATACATGGGAAAGCAAGCTGCCTTTTTCTGTTGATGTAATGGGGATTCCTGCATGATAGAGGTGAAATCCTGAGTTCTGCTTCCTGTTTTCAAGGCTGGCTCTGGCTCTGAATTTTCTACTTAGAAGCTCTTGGATTAAAGCAGTTAAGCATGTTCTATTCCAGTTTCTAGTGGTTCATCTCCAGCAGGAGTGACCCAGGTTATTTCTTAGTTTGATGTCCATAGGACTCTCCTAAATAGGAGCAAGCTGTGGTAAATATGCAGAAGCAGAGACTTGTTCTCTGGAGACAGGCAGTGAATCAAGCTGCTGAAGCCAAGTGTTTGCTTTAGATGCTGCAAAGTGTAAGGTGTATCACATCAGATGTTTTCAATTTGGTCTTAAGTCTCTTTTTAGTCATATGATTCTGTATAATTTGCCTGGGTCTTGTTCCCTACAGTTTGTGTCATGACAGAAGGATTTCTTATCACAAATGTAATCTTTTGAATTGTCAGCTTCAGGGATTGTTTTTTCCACTCATTATTTGAAACAAAAATGTGTAATGACATGTTACTTCAAAATTTATTTCATGGTTAAGAAACCTGCATCTGAACATTTGTTTGTGGAACTGCAGTGTTGCCAGAAACTTTTGTTGGTGGACTTGAAGTGAACACCTCACATGGAGACATAAAAATAATCGGATGCAGTGAGTGTGAAGAGAGGTAGGCCTGTAGGACCAAACTCTTTCCATTGCTTAGTATTGTTACAAATAACCTTTTAATCTGATCAGAACAGCAGACTCACCTAATATAAGAATTGCATCTAAGAGAGTAAAATTTGAGTGAGACAGAGCTGTTGGGTGGAAGAGTTTTTAAAAATCAGCAGTTGACATTAACTTTTCACCTTATACAGAGAAAAAGATTTAGCCCTGTTTTTGCACCCTAGAACTCTAATGGTGGAGCCAATGTCTTTCTAGATTTACCTATTTTTCCCCTCTTCTGCTAAATCATGTAGAATCCTGGATTATGGGATTTCTGGAAAGCTGAAATACCCCACATGCTGCTAAATTAGTTTTATATCTTCTAGTTAGGAACTATCACTCCCAAACTGGTCCCTTTAAAGAAAGATGTGTTTTGTATTTATTTTACATACTAGATGGATTTCAGCTGTTTATAACCACAATGATTTTTGGTTTGCTGTAGTTTTACTTTAAATGGACAATCTGAATCTGCATTTTATTCATTTATATGATTAGATTGAAACCTAGACAACTCAGAGGTTTTCAAATGAAAGCACTTGTTATTAGTAGATTCCAGAGACTCAGAGTAGTACATCTTTAGAGATGTCTGCTTTGGATAGAAATAATATTTGAGTTGGGCACCAAATTTCCTTGTGGCAGCCTTTTCTGATACGATTTTTTCACTGTAGACGATGTGTTAATCCCAGTTTGCTCAAACAATTTTTTTATATATATCCTTGGAGTCTTCTCTCTTGTCTGTAATTTTAAAATACCTTACCCTAGAGTCTGGTAAAATTGTTCCAGCATTTATACGAATGCTATTGATTTTCTATAATTAATACATTAGATTTGTATGAATAATATTCAATAAGTAATATTCAAGTAATTTTATGTGTATGTATGTGTGTGTATATATATACGCACAGATACATATGTGTGTGTGCATAATTATTTGGGGAGTGGTAATGTTATGAAATTTCCACAAAGGAAAGGAGGCTTCTTTGGGTGCCAGCAGAATGTGCCAGATAATTCTGCATTCTAGTTTCAAGCCAATGTAGCCAGGTAAGTAAAAAAAAAAAAAAAAAGTCATTAATATAATAAGTTGAAAATCAGGATGATAAAAAGGCTTTTGCAGGTAAGTATACTATGTAATACTATGCTTTGCACAATCAGGCAGGCAGGGGGAGGAAGTCGAAGTTAATGCTTGTTCCTTCCAAGATCTGTTTTCTCTGGATCAACACAGTCTTTTGTAGAAGATGCTCTCTATGCACCAAGAGCTGCCAACTGTTGAGACTCACTTGTGCTTTTCACTCTTAACCACAAGCAGCTGTCAGTAGCAGTGCTTAACTTTTTAACTTCCTAGTCTGCAGTGCTATTATGGGAAAAAAAACCCAAACCCACCTGATTAGAAAAACATCAATTCTAGTGGTAACAACTAGATTAGATGATTAACTTGTAGATTATTCTGAATGTTGTGAATCAAGTGCAACATGATTAAGCAGCATGCATAAATACTAAATTTTTGTCCGAAAAGGTTGGAGATCTACACTGCTCAGCAACAGTGCTAGGAAATTAAGCTCTCCTTGAAGAAAAAGTTAAGCAAATATAAGCAGTGCAGTTAGATTAGAATGAGTGCCGATTCTTTTTCCTGTTAAGAATAATAACATTGTTATCAAAGCCTCTCTGTATATCACATTTCACTCCCTTTGAAATGCAGTGATTTATGGTTCACCCAGTACTTTAAATTGGAACTCTGTGAGGGAGTGAACAATTTTTTGACGTTACTTTTCCACGTGGTTACTAAATCATTGCCCTAAGCTGGCAAATTAAACATTAATTTAACAGTCTGGGCTGCACAGTACAAAGTGTATGTTGTATTTCCACATTAACATCTTTGAATCATTGTTACTTTTTTTTACTGAAGTAGAATTCAGCACTATGCCACACAGTTGCTTCAGAAAGTAGGTATAAAAAGTCTTACTATTGTAGTATCTCAAACGACTACAATGATTCTTCTGCAAATTCCCAAGTGTAACTTAGTGTTATGAAGTTTGTGCTGTTCAAAGGCATGGACTTGGAGCCTTTTTTAATCACAAAATTGCACCGTGGTCATTGTTTAGAAATGGGTGAAATAAAAGTACATTTAACATTTGAACATAGAAACCATTGTCACCTTTTTCCTTTGAAAGTATATCAGGCCATTATAAAAGAAAAGTGATAGCTGCATTTGTGATAAAGTGGTATAGGAATCTGTCATCTCTGTACTTTGCCTGAGAAGGGATTTTCTTGTGCATATTTATGTGTGGTTTCATGGGAAAGATCAGGATCTCATTAGGATGTAATCTTTAGAAATACTCTAGTTAGGCTTCATAGCTTTCTTTTCTTTTATCCATTATTCCAAAGTCTCTGTAGATGAAACTGATGCCTTCCCCCCCCACCCCACTTTTGAAAAGGACTATGATAATGTTTTACCTTCAGTTTTTCCTTTTGTTTGCCAGCCTGCTGTCTACTGATAGATTTCCTTTTCTTTTTCCCTAGTCAGTTAATACATTTCAATTGATGTTGCGGCTTTGTCAGCTGCTGGTCCCCAGCCTTGATGGCAAAAGTAGACAGATGGATGGGGGAAGGGAAGGGATTGTTTTGTCAGGATGAATTTAGAGCATAAGGGATACATTAAATTGACAGCACTGCAAGCTGAATTCTTCCGATCACCTGTGTCCTTGCAGCAATCCCAGTTCCTTCTTCTTGTTCTTCTCCAGCTTCGGCCAAACAGTAAGTTCTGTGCTTGCTTTCTTTTTTTCTTATTACTGGCTTTTATTATGTTGCACTAGTATGTGTAAAGCTGTTGAGGTTAACTTAAAGTATTCATTTGGAAGTATTTTCCAGGCACAGCTTACAAGACAAATGTAGACCCATTGGTGGTGGTTGTTGTAACTGGATTTTCTAATTAGTTGTAGCTGTTGGGAACTCAAAATAAAACTTTGAAGTCTTAGCCCTTATATAAAGAGTGGTGCAACTGTTTGTGGCATCTGGGACTATTGATTTACTGCAGCCCATCAGTGTTAGAGGGGTGTGCTGCTACGTCAGCTGGCACTCTATTGTTTCAGCTGCTCTGGCCTTTGTGTTTGACCCTGTCAGTGCTTGCGTCAGTGATGCATATCATCGCCTGTGTGATGTCAAAGTGTGGGTGTTCGGTTATAGAGCCATAGTTAACCTAATGTGCTGCAGTAAATCCTGAATGCTATTTCCTCCCGGGGATAGCAGTGATTCATCACCGTTCACATTAGACTAATGCTAAGTATAGCAGTGTTCATGAGCCGCAGTATCCACATAGATTAGTATCAAAGTCATTGCAGCTCTCCAAACTCTGGGCCTGGAAAGTGTTTGTTTGCAACCAGATCTGTTTGTGCACCCCCTTTCCGAGGTGTAAACTGATTAGCAGGTCAGCTCAAGGAAAATCCTCTGGAAGGACAGGGCCTAAGTAATTCTTTAGCACTTAATTATGCTAATTAACGTTAAAGCTTTCAGCTAAATGACTCGGATCACACCAGGCAATGACAGTCGGTAGATTACAGTGCAAAGCGGAGCGGGGAGTCCCGCGGGCCAGCAGAGAATGTGGCTCTCTGCGGGGCCACTGCCCCTTGAAGCGGCAGCGCGGGCAGGGCGGGGCGCAGCGTGCGGAGAGGCCGCGGGGCGGAGNAAATGAGCGGTAAGGACTCCCGCCTGCTGCCCGGTTCTGCCGCCGCGGTGAAACACGACACATGCGGGCCGGCGGCCTCCGCGGTTGTGCGGCAGTGGCGGATGGGGAAGAGGTGC
>VZTN01016451.1:30536-61989 GCA_013400515.1 Erpornis zantholeuca
GGCGGGCGTCGGAGCGCTGCCAGGCCCCTCTGTCGCTGGTGCTTTCTCGGAGGGGGTTGGCAGCGGTCCCGGGGGCCACGGTGGCCCCGGAGCCGTGAGGGGAGCAGGACGCCCTGCGCCGGGAAGCCGTAGGAGCCCGGGTGCTGAAGCGCAGGGCCGAGCGCTGAGTGCCCCGGAAGAGCATTCCCTGCCCCGGCGCTGGCAATCCGGTGTGTGCACCTTTGCCAGGGTGCAATGAGCCGCTTATAATGGAGCTTCATGGTTGAAATAAAAAGAAATGGTGTATCTGCTAGGTGAGCGGTGGCGGAATCCTCAGGTTTTCAGGTGTTACTATGTTTAGATCAGATTGTCACGATCCTAGCGATGATGCAGCGCTGGTAATTTTGCTCCACGTTTATAATGGCTGTAATGAGCATAATGAGGTTTTTATAGTCTGCTCAATAGAGACGTTGGAGAAGTTGGCCAGGTATTGCTAGGTAAAGGAGGTATTCCTCCTGTTGGTGGGATTTTAGGACAATAAGAAATTGAGAGTGTGATGAAACATATGTTTCTTGGGTTCGGTTCCATTAAATCAACCCTTAGTGAGTCTGATGAGCCATTTTTCAGTAATAAGTAGCACAGTAATGTGTTTGTTTTCACTCCCACAATGTTTCTTTTCCACTTACTATGTAAGAGAACTTGTATACCTGACAATGTATCAAAGGTGTGAGACCTCCCCTTACCAACAATCAAGTCATCAACACTCATTGTACAGTGATTTGGATGAAATAAATTCTGTTTATGTGTAATATGGAAAATTAGATGTTTCCTTAACTTGAATTCCTGATGCTGTTGTTTGCTGATACTTTATAATAACTCTCACCCCATGGTAAAACACACTGGTTTTGTCATGCAGCAGTCCAGCCAATACCTAAAAACATTAAAATTCCTCCTGCAGTGTATTTCATCAAAGGAGAACTGAGATCTTCACATTAGAAAATAAAAAATGCACGCTTTAATAGCATATTAACATTTTATTTTCTGATAAAATTTTGCAGGTTGTAATATTCCTCCAGTCAAGAAATCAGTAGTCTTGCTGTAAAACACAATGTTCATTAAAAGTACTTGTGAATTCTGCCAACTTTTTGTCCCATGCTTACAATTTTCTTGGATTGTCCCTCTAGAAATTTCATTTCACAGCCACTTGGAAATCTAATCAGAAGTAGAGTTCTTGCCAAAATATGTTTTCATTAATTCTGCTACTTTAAAGTGTGAAAGATGGGATGCAACTTTTGAAACTACTGATTTGACTCTATTCTAGCACTGCAATACTTTTTCAGGTTCATACATTCATTTTATGCCTTTATTTTTGTGACTGCTAAATTATGGTATTCTGAAAATAGCTTTGTGGATCAACCTTTGTACTGGATTGGAGATAACTGCTCTGTGTTTGTTAGAGAGATTAAAGTGCTAAATAAGTAAGCTTTAAAAAGGTTGTTAAACAATATTCTCTAGATGCTTAAAGCAAAACAAAACAGAAAAGCCAAACACAGATAATCACCAGTTCTCAAAGAAACCGCTTGCTCATGTGAGTTTCATCATCCCCCAAGGACATTGTGTTCTGTAAGAAGTTCAAGTAAACGTGGTCTTAATTTTCCATTTACTTGAAACTTACATAGTTTAAAATTGTGAGTTTAATTGAAGTATCAGTGTTTTGTACTCATTATAGAAAAACTGTAGACAAGCAATGCAAGATAAAAATTGTATAAAATCCACCTTCTTATGTAAGAATTTAAACCATTATTTGTTTCAATGGCAACTTACAATAAATGTGCTTCCATTCATTTTGACCCTTTTGAATTTATTGTAATAAGGTAATGCACGATTTAAAGTTCCTCTTGATGCTTTTTGCTTCACTTTCATTTCTTTTTAGGACTTCATACTCAGGAGAAACTTTTGCTGAAAACATTTTTGAGTTTCAGATGAGCAAAAACACTGGAAGAACATTCAGTTATATCTTACTGTAGTCCTTATATTCTTAGCTGTTGCACAGTTCAGTGAATAATTCATTAAAGACCTTGTTCTTAAAACGTCTCTTCACCCCCTCCCCCTGTGGTGGGTTAGCATTTGATGGATAATAAAGTTGTGGTTCTTTTTAGGTAACATGTTTGCAAACTTCTGTGTCTTATTCTAAAGAAGTTTGTGTAATCTGTGTAATCAAGTTGGACTGCATGCTACTTTCCTAAGGAGTGCTTTTCATTCCTTTTCCCTGCTCTTGGCATTCAGACAGAGGTACCTTTTTTTTTCTGTCAAGTCCATACTTATCAGAATGAGGTATGCTAATCTTATGTACTGTACTTTGCATTTACTTAGTACTTTTCAGTTTCAGATTCTAACAGAGTTTAAGGTGGAACTATGAATGCCCTTTCAGAAGTATTGCTTAAACTGCACTAAGCTGGATTGGTACTTTTGGTAGCTTGAACATACTGAATTGGAAATCTGGAGAATGCAGCCTCCAGTATCTGAATCCCAGCCTTATGTCTTGTCACAAAATTTGTTCAAATTATATTGTGTTTCAGTATTTCTTCCATTATTGAACTTCATTGTTTCTTCCCTTGTGTATTTAAAACACAGTAATGTAAGGATGTCCCTCTTGAATCTGTACCAATGTGCTTGCTCTGATAGAGGCCAGTATCAAATACTAAAGGGGACTGCATTAGAATAGGACAGGCCCACAGAAGAAACTTCCTTGTTCCTGAAGCAACAGTAATACATACATTTTTACAGCTCTTAATGGATTACCTCTCCCAATCTGAACCTAATCTTTAGTTTCTGCAGTGTTCTTAAAGCAAGGAGTTATGCAATTTAGTTGTGCATTTTATGAGAAATCCCCTTATATGTTTTAAAACTTACCTGGTGAATTAGTTTACTATCTCTGATTCTTTCAAGTGAGAAACTATAAATTATCTATCTTTCCATATTTAGGTGTTTTTTAAATAGGTCTTTTACTGTTTCTCTGCTGCCAGCCCTTTTAACCATCTTCCGGTGGAAGAATCCTGGTCTCTTGAATATTTCCTAATAAACAGGTGGAAAGCCACTGTAAACTCTTTTTTGGGGTCATTTTCTAGTCCTATGTGTTCTTTTTGAAAAGTGGACTCAAACGTATTGCTCAAGGATTTGAGGTACAGCGTGAATTTATACCACAGCATAATGATGTTTTCTGCTTGTTCCCTGCTCTGTTAGTAATGATTTTTTAATGTTCTCTTTCTTTCTGCGAATGCCACTAAACAACACTTGGCTTGTAGTTCTTTAGAAATCCATGTAGTAGCTGCATTGTATGTTTATTTCCATCTGATTTATGGCTTATCACTGTAAATAAACACTTCTGGTTTTGTCCAGGTGCATCACTTTGCACTTACCAACACTATTCTTTCTCGGTTTTTGTCATCTCATCATTGAGTACTGTGATATCCTTTACAGCTCTGTCAGAGACTGAAATATTACAGTTTATGACTTAAGCATTTTCATGAAGGACTTTTAAAACTGTATTACAAAAGCTCACAACAATCTCTCTGAGAACATAGCAACAACTTATCGCCTTGCTGTTCATTTTCTTTTCTGGAAGCTTTGTTTAAGACACTAAACAGGTTCTTTGGGTGACTGTGGCACTCTTTTCTTGGTTGCTAGAAGCACTTTGAAAGCTTGTCATTTACTTCTCTTTGTTTCATGTTCTCCAATCAGTTATTCCTGGAAAGACCTTTTCCTTTTATAACCAAAGGCAGCATTACTTCTTAGAGAGACATTGTCAAAAGCTTTTTGAAAATCCAACTATGAGACTGCATCCCTGGGCTCTTTGAAGGTACCTGATTTTCAAGGCAGTACTTTACCTACTAATGCCACCTTAGCACATTCTCATTGTGTCATATTTATCTAAGTGTGTCTAAAATTCTTTCTTTATGGTTTGCATGGTGCAAGGATCACCATGCTGTCATGACTTTTCCCTTTAGCTGGAGCAGACTTACTAGTTGGTAATATGCTGGTTTTTCCCTGGGACCTTAAGTTAGTGTCTTTGTTTCCCACCTCCCACAGCTGTGGTACTGAGACTACTTTAGTTGATAAGACCATAGTAAAAAACAGCAATATTGTAAATAATTGTTTTTATAACTCTTAACTGAATACTGTCTGATTTCAGCAGTTTGTTTTGAATATTTTTGTTTGCTTGCTTTTGTTTTGTAGTCTCTTTATTGTCCTTTCATCTTGAGGCACTTCTTTTGTCATCTGTTGAGTTTTTACATGAACTCTTTTGTGAGCTTATTGACAGAGATGGGAGAAATATCTGCTGGGGACTTTCTTTTAGCTTGTTTCTGGTATTGTTCAACTGTTTTTTAGATTTCAAAGAGTGCCCTTTGCTATAATTTTATCTATACAGTTCATTGCCTTTGTTTATCCATGTTATCTTGTATATTTTTCACAGAGATTTTGCAGTTTAGTATGTTCTTTCAGTTTTCTCAAATTATTAAATGGTGTTGTTTGAATATTTCTGTAACCCACTTAGGTCCTGCTCAGGTTCCAATGATGTCCCCAAATGGTTCAGTGCCTACTATTTATGTGCCTCCTGGATATGCCCCACAGGTATGTCACTTGCTTTTTATTTTATTTCTTTTCATGCGAATTTTGGAATTGGAACCGTAATCACTAATTCAGTATAATAATTTGTTAGGTTTCAGTCACTGTCATCAAGGAAATAAAAGGAGATGTCCCCCAGTATCTCTGAGATGGGAGACTTCTCATGCTGTGTATGTGCCTGTTCAGTTATATATTAACTATGTACGTGACAGTAGCGAGCAAAGCTCCTTGCTGAGTTCAGCATCCAAATGTACTAGATGCCTTCTGAATATAAAATGCAATCATGACCCAAATAGCTGCTTGTGCAGGACCTGTACTGGTTCCTCTGTTAGTGGATATTTTCTCTTGGCAGCAGTGTAATTTATACATGTGCATAGTTCGTGTCTGGGAAGTTGTCTGCAGATAAGGAGAAAAACAGGTCAGCTGAAAAAGTACAGCAAACAACATGGAAAAAATTTCAGCTGTCCATTGGGACTAAGTTATCATATAATAGGTGTTTCCACCACTTATCTTAAAATGGGGCTCTCATTTTTTCACTGCTATGTGATTCCTAATTTAGATGCCTGAAAATTAAATCTGAGCTAGATAACCTGGACATCATTCGAAGTAGATTAAAAGGATGATTTCTCTTGGCTGTTTCTGACATGTGTATTATAATGAGATGTGTGGCCTTTTAGATGGTGCCCCTTTCTTTCCTTCACCTGTAGAACAAGTCTAGTGCTTAGTAGGTCAGATCTGGAAATGAGAGCAGATGAATACCACTCCCCAGGATATAAGTTTCTCTCAAGACATTCTGTTATTGTGACTAATCTACCTCTGACTTAGTGGCCAACCAATGGTTTACACCAAGAAGGAACTACAATGCATAAAATACAGCAAAAAAAGCCTACAGTGGCAGAAAGTGTTGGACAAATTATCTGAACAATGTTAAAAAAAATTGTCCTCTAGCAAAATAAAAGGCTGTTAGGGCAGGCAGACCACTACTCTGATTTTATCTTACATCTCTTGGAAGCTGGCTGATAAGTTGATTCTACACATCCTTTGTTCCTAAACAGGCAGAAGAAAAATTACTTATAAATAATCACCAAAGTTCGTATATCTTCAGGTCATAGTAGAAAAGTCCTGATTCCTGTTTGAATTCATTTTTAGAGAACTGAAGGAAGTTTCAAGCTAAACAAAAATTGGAATTTTACCATATTTCTTACTTGTGTTAAGTTGATGAAGTACATATTTTAAAAGTTGTGTAACATGCCAGTCTGAATTTTATTTTTTTTTAATTTGTTTATCCTTCCTTTGGGGAAATTTGAATCAAGGATGCTGAAAGGCTGGGCCTTGCTGAGGCCCATTCATTAGCCTTTCACTGGGGTTCGTTGGTCTGAGCAGGTGTTGTGTGAACTGAAGGTGCCTTGCATTCATCCAGCTCAGAGTACAGGTGGAATGAGCTCATCTGCTGTTTTCATCTGAGCAGAAGTACCATAGTCCAGGAAAACCCGTAGTTTATAAGCCTTATGAAGTGTTAATTACTGACAAAACATAGCAGACTCTGAGGCTTATGATGGGAATTTCTCTTACAAGCCAGAAAATTTGATAGCAGCCTTGCAAACAAGAAAGTCTAATATTATCGAGCTAAGAGTTTTCCCAGACTTACTGCAGTCCTAGCAAACTTCCATGGTTCCTTCAAACATAGTATATTTTTAAATGTCAGCAGCTGCAGCTGTATTTTGAGTTGAATAGGAAACCAGCTAAATGTCCTAAGCCGTCAGCCCGGAAGAACTTCAACATAACCATCTTTTGTCTCTCCATTTTCATTTAGTTCTATTATGCCTCCGCTTGCTTCAGTTCCTGTTTGGCAGTGATACAGTGTACTATCCTCTGTTAGAAGTTGGGGATAACCACTGAGTAAAAGATTTACTTTTCTTATATCACATAACTAAAAAGCAATTCATCAGCTGATTTCCTTTTCCCTTCCTCTTCTTTTGGAACTGTAGTTGTAAAACTGAAAGAAAGCACATCTTTATTCATCCTCTCTTAAGCCATCTATATTCACTGTCTGCAGTGAGTTTTACAGTGACGTTTGGCTGGTTCACTCAACCAAACGGGCCTATGCCAGAACCATGTTTTGCTAGCACAATTGGGATAATAGAGAGCTTGTTTACTTTTTAAACTTAAAATTATAGATTTAGCATGGTGCTCTGACTGCTTCTTGGAGTGTTTTTAGCTGCATAATTGTCTGCTAGAGGCCTACCATTGAGCAGATGTTAGATACGGAAATTCAGACTTGTTAAACATAAGGTCCCTGCTGTTACGAATTGGGTGACTATTTCCAAGTTACTTAGGCTATTAGCAGACCCAAGGAAACAAGTTATAAACTAAGTAGCTTGTTTGGTTTCTTTCCAATGGAAGCTGCTTCCTATATAATCTGAGTCTACTCATAAAATCATAATAAGTTGCAGTATTTTGGGGGGTTTGTAACCAAAAGGGACTTAAATAATTAAAACTACGTTTCAGTGTTTAGAGAATTTCATTGGAGAGGAGAAGTTCTAGTTGTATTTACTGCTAATGTATTCTGCCTTTAGGAAACCACACAGCTATGGTTACACAGATTTGAATAGTATTGTCTTTAATTACTCTTTCCCAATAAGGGACAATTTCTGTGTACTGAAAATAAAGCATTTTTTAAAGTCATATGGTATGCATGTTTTTTAAAGCTGTGCTCACTTAAATAACATATTAATTTCCAACTGTCTATTTATGTAAGCAAAGTGGGATCAGCTCCATTGTGTACACACTTCTATGTCTTCTGAATGTTGTGGCATATGCATATTCTACCATACCAGAAGCAAGCAGCTCTATCTACAGCACTGTTTCTCTCAGCACAGTGGTGAGGTTTTGGAACAATTTCCTGTACCAATCTCACCTGCTTTGCATTGGTTCAGCTAGCAGGATAATTTGGAGCTGTACAAATTAGATTGCTTTTGTTTTCTCTGCCAACAGAAGCTCTGTTCCAGATGTACCAGATGCACACCAACCCTTAATGGAGACATGGTAAAACCAATGATCCTCCAAGCAGCTTTCTGTCATGGATTTGATGGAAGCACTCACTCTAGGGCACAGGGCTAAATTTAGCCAAGCATGATTCCATTAACCTTAAACAGTGGAGCTGAAAGCAGCTTGGCACTAAGTGTTTTGATCTATTGATCTGTTCCTGTTGCACCAGGATGTTTATTGGTGTATGTGTACATGTCCCCATCTTATTTCAAATTTCAGTGAAAACTTATGTCATGGGATTGCTTTGTCCCCTGCTATTGAATGTAGTCATGATATTCCATACTTCTTTTCCTTCTTTTCTGCATAAATGTTTCATCTAAAACCTTACTTTGCAGTTTCTGCTGTGACTTTATTCTACAGCATTTTACTAGGAAATGAAGAACAATTTATTCGTTGGCATCCCATACACCAAAGTTACTAACACCATGATACACTCAAGTCCGATTATGCCAAGATCATCTCTAGGTGTCACCAACAATCATGTATTTGTGTGAATTTACAAACATTTAGAGAGGGTAATGATGTGAGGTGTGTCAGGGGCAGACCCTTGTTTCTGGTCTAGTTGATGACCTTATTTACTGAGGAGCATTTTCTGCTTCAGTACCTTGTACAGTTTGTGCCCTGTGCCTGCTCTCCACCAGAGCCCCACATGCTGCACAGCCCAGACATGCTACAAGTACCATGCTCAGCACTCCTTAGCTGCCTGCATCTTACAGATTCTCACCACAGGATTGCATATGCTACTGCCATTGCTTGGCACTTCTGGCAGCATTGCTAAGGGCCACACTCTGGTACCTCACACAAAGGCTGTCCTGTCACATCTCCCATTTGCTAATTTTTCACAACTCCCTGCACTACAGAGGCTGACACAAAGGCCCCCATTTTCTCAGTAGCATGTGGCTTCCTTCAGGGTTCAAGACCTCTTAACAGGTAGAGGGATAGGGGGAGGAGAAGGAAAAAAAATTTAGAACTGCTTGACTTGTGAAGGAGTTTTGAGAGGGCTGACTACCATCCTGGTAGTTTGTTTGCTAACAGCTTGATGCAGACGATGGCTGCTGCAGGGCTAATATGGCAAGTGTCTCCTGGGTTAGTATTAGTGGGCTGAGTTGGGGACAGAGCAAAAACCACACGCTTCTTGCCTTTTCTCTCACTATTGATGCAGAGTGAGGTCTGTCAGTTCACCAGTTCATTTCTAGGGAAGAATCTAGTTGTTAGGCTGTAGAACAAATCCTACAGTAGTGAGGCATACAAGTGCTGTGAATGAGGGTGGAAAGAGGACCCTTAGGAGAAGCTAGACTCATGCTGTAAGTATACCAGGTTGTTTGTGAGATACTCTTATAGTCATATTTTTTAACAGTTTTTTCCCCACCACATTGAGAAATTAATGGCATTGCTGCAGTTAATACACTTAACATAGATAGCCCTTTAATGTCCCTTTTATCCCTTGCTATTTCCTGTTTTCTTTTCATCAGATTTAAGGGGTTTACTATTCCTGATTTTGTTTAAGGATCTATAGAAACATATTTTTCAGACTGTCATTTCTCTTCTGGTGTGTGGTGTCTCTCACTGTACAGGTTATTGAGGATAACGGTGTTCGAAGGGTTGTGGTGGTTCCCCAGGCTCCAGAATTTCATCCTGGTGGTCATACAGTGATACACAGGCCTCCACATCCCCCACTGCCTGGCTTCCTTCCTCTTCCAGCCATGATACCTCCTCCACCCCGTCACATATACTCACCTGTGACTGGAGCCGGTGACATGGCAACACAGTACATTCCACAGTATCACACTTCACAAGTCTATGGGGACATGGGTAAGTATTTCATCAAATATTGCAAGTCTTATCAAAGGGAATAATGTTCTGCTCATTTCCAGCATCTGTTACATTGTTGTGGGGACTTTGTCAAGCAAGACTTATAGCTTGAATGGGAGTCATACACAAAAAATTTAATGTGGATACCAGCCTTGATTTGGCTGAAGCTTATTATTCCAGAAATTCTTTTAATTTATTTGGTTGTCTGTTCAGTGATCCACTAAACATAGAGATTGCTGCTTATCAGTTACGGATTTTCCCAGGAAAGCAATGCAGGAAGTATTTGTAGTGATTCAGCATTTAAATCCATGCCTGAGCACTGTTCTGAGATCTCATGTCTTGCAAACATCCTGTTTGAAGTGTGAAATATGAATTCTTAGTATTGAGTAAGGAAAAAAGTGGTCCATTTTTCATAAAACTGTAGGCATTTAATTGAAAGTCCATTTGAAGTCCAGTTGGAGTAATGAAGTGCCACTAACCTAAACTTAATAAAGTAGTTGAAGCCATCTTTGGTAGGGCTATTGACATTTGCCTTTACTATGGTTTGGTGGCAAAGTGTGTTTGTGTTCTAACTCAGGGGCTGGGTTTTAGATAAATATTTACATTTCTGGTAGACTTGCTTTTCTTTAGATAAGGCAGGTGCCGACCTTGAAAGACTTTCAGAGAGCAATTCTAGGTTGCTGGTTTTAGAAAAAGCTAAAAGCTATGGAGAGGGAGGCTAAACACAACTTCTCAACATTCTCTGATGCTACTAAAATAATCTAAAAATGGCCTTCATCTGTTTTCTGACCTTAAATAGTCAGAATGTATAAAGTGGTCAGATAAGAATATACCAATGTCTTGATCTTCCTGGAATTCTTAGTATTTCTATATCCTTATGTTGTACTTTTACTTCTTCCTGAATTACTTTGAACAGTACATTACTAGATGCTCTTGGGGTGCTTATTTGTAGGTTTACTAATTTCCTTATTTCTTGTAGATGGCAGTTGTTGGCTTTTGGTTTGCTAAATTAAGAAATTGGACTATGATAGTTAAATGCACTAAAGATAAATGATACTTCTTAATGGAATCATATTTTTTTAGATTTCTGCTTCCAGGTTGTATTGCTTTAAGTTTGAATTCAATGATAATTTGCTATACTGCTAATGTAAAAAAAATGGATAAAGTAGGATTCTTTATGTTTTCTTTATTTTCAATATGTGTGTAAAATGCCCTTGGGTTTAGGAAATTAATAAAGGATTAGGAAAATAATAAAGGATTAATACTGTAATTTGTTATTTATTTGCTACAGATTTGGTATTTAATTCTGGAAATTTTACTTTGGCTATAGCTTTCAAAAGTCAAAACCCACAGGTTTTGATTTCAGGAATCTAAATTTAAGGAAAAACAAACCAACAAAACCACAAAAAACCCCACAAAACAACCAGGTGCTCATAGAGCACAGTAGTTCCCTGACAGGAGCACTGAACTCTCTAAAGGTTGTGAAAATCACATTTCTAAATAGACACAGCTTATCTCGAAGTCCTCTGTCAAACTTCCTGGGAATTAAGCTGACTTAAAAAAAAACCAAAAAAAACCAGAAACTGAAAAGTTCTCTAGTTTTTTTTATATTTTTATCCTTGCAAGGAAGTTCTTATTCGATCTTACTTTCAGTACTTCCTATCTCATGAGGAATAACAAATAACTTATTCTTCGGACTGACTGATCCAACTTACCTGAAAATGAGCAAATTCTGTGCTGATTTTGAAGGATGTATTTTTTAAAAAAGCTTTCAGCATTTATCATAAGTAGGGTTACATTGAGGAAAGACTTGGTATATAAAGTCTTGAGTCAGTAAATTGTTTCTAAGCAGAAAGGAGAAACGAATACAAATGTTAGAACTGGAAAGAAGAGTTCACCAGTTTGTAGTTTAATGCTATCAGTAGTCTGGTACTGCCTTTTTTCCAAAGCCAGTTCTGACTTACAGGTGAGACTTTGGTGCTAATGCAGCAATGCCTCAGGTTACTGTGTACAGGTATAGTGCACTTAGGAGGCCTAGCCATACTGTCTTCAGTGTTTTAGAGTCTTTCCATTGCCCCATAGATCATAGGTTCTCTGTTTCTATGCTTTTATGGTGTTTTCCCAGTTGATTCCTGCTGAAGCATCAAAGTATTAGCGCTCTAGCTGCATTCCAAAACTAAAATTAATGAATTTTTTTTATTCAGCATTAGGTCAAACCTCCTCCAGTTTAATAAAGTAGCACATATTTTCTGTATAGACTTTATCCTGTACCTTAGAGCTCAAGGAAGATTATAGAAACATTTCAAGAATAATTTTTAAGCAGAGAAAAGATGGGGGAAGGAAAGATTACACTTTCTTCCCTAACATATTATTAATGTCCATTAAGTGTGTATCAGTTTACCTGCTGGACACTTCAGTTTTCAAATAGGAGTAGAGATACAGTTTTACACACAGGTGCACATTTAACTCACATAGCATTTTTAAGTAGATTCTGTTCTTAATGATTTTTTTGGTCCTTCCTTCATTTAGATACTCTGCCTGCTCATGGAAGATCCAACTTTAGAGATGAAAGGTCTAGTAAAACATATGAAAGGTTACAAAAAAAGTTAAAAGATCGACATGGAACTCAGAAGGATAAGTTAAACAGTCCTCCATCATCTCCTCAAAAATGTCCTTCCCCTACAAGTGAACCTAATGGATTTACAAAAGGACAAGATGCCGCTGGTATAAGCACAGGTTCTACCAAATGCAAGTCTTCGGGTAAAGGAAAAAGCAATTCTCAGACAGATACAGAAGTAGAAGGTAAGTGTTACCAAAATTACTACATATGCACACATGTTAGTATATGATTCTAGTCCAGTGTCTGGCTGAGCACAACATTTGTAAATAGAACACCACACTTTGACAGTCTTGAAGTTGAGTAGCAGCCTGTAACTGCCTTGACTTACATAGAATGGAGTTAAGGGTCATGAACCTGCTCACCACATGGGAATGTGGGCCTAAGAGAAGAAAAACTGCTGGTATGGAAGTCTCCATGTAAATTTGAGAAAATGTTATGAGTTGTGCTTCATGACACTGTTTAAAGACAAATCTCTGTTTCTTCTCAGTGTTTGGGTTTTAAGGAATCACTGAATATTGATGGCCTGCTTGATATTGTAGAAAACATGGAAAGAATCAAGTGTCTAAGTCAGAAAACATACATTCAACTTGATAAAGAATATTTTGTAAAAGAGATACTGCTATTACATAAAATTGGCCTATCCCTAACCACATGTTGTTGAAAGGCCCTTGTAGAAAAAGGCTGGTCCTCACATTAGTCCCTGTGAGTTGATGTTTTCTAAGACATTACCATAGAGAGTGTGCTTATTATTATCTTTATTTCACTGGAAAGCTTGTCCAGCTATGATCTCATAGATGGACTGAATTCACTCAGTGATACAGTTGTTATCAAATCTGATGATGTGTCACTATGCAACTTCGAGGTCTCTGGCATAGTCCCTCAGATTCTGAGTATAACATCATAGACTTGTCATCAGCCAAGAGCAGTGTTTTAAGAATAAGGAACTGTAACTGGTGATGCAAAGGGAAATAAACCATGATTTTTCTCAGTTCTCAGAAGTTTGCTTTGAGATAATAATTTTGTGCCAATGTATGTTAGACTGCTGTAAACCAAAAAAATTGTGAAGAAAGTACATCTAATCAAAATCAGAAACTCTCAGCCTATGAGAGCTGTTTAAAAACTTGTGTAGATGATACCCTGTGAAAGCTTAGTACTAAGGGTCACATTTGAGATACAACCAAAAGTCTGAAGTTGGAAACTATTGCTCCAAACTTGAGTACTTGTCACTATAGTTCCACAGTGGCATCTTGTCTTGGCTTCAGTTTACTTTCTGCTGGTTGGTATCTGAGACCTAGTTTTAACAAGGCACAAGTAATAAAATGTACTGCTGTTTACATATTACAAAAATGATAGCAATGTTTCCTTAGAAGGATTTTATACAAAAAATGGGAATGTCCACTTTTCAAAATTATTTCAGGAGACATTGGGGAAAATTATGTACTTGTCTTGACAAGACTTAGACTTGTCAAACAGAAGTCAGTGACTTAGAGTTGTCATACAAGTCAGAAAAGCATTTGATTTGTTTCAACAGCATAAACCATCTTAGAAATGAAGTTGTAAATAGATTTGATTTGGTTTTTTTGAAGAATTTTGTCAGGCTTTATTTTTGTTTTGTTTAGTTTAAGGCAGTTTAAATTAATTAAAAATGCCTGGCCACACATTCAAAACTGAGTAGCCTGTTCACTTGCACTATTGAGATAATAAAATTTAATTGTGTGAGAAAAGCAGATAAAACTCTTTCTGTAAACTCTAAATCCTTTATAAAGCTCAGCTATACCTTCAGCTGACACAAAACACCTTGGATTAGTTTCCCTTGCAATCAAGGGAGGCCAGCAGTGTTACCAGTAGGCTTCCAGCTGATGTGCAATAACATATTTAAACTACTGTAACTTGACTGCATCTATATCCAAAGAGAAGTCTATGGGAAATACCCAGGATCTTAAGTTCTCCAGAGCAGCAGTTGGTTTAAAGTTATACACCAATAAATTATAACCAGGCTTTCTGTATTCAATAAAGCACAAGAAGGACTGTAGAAATACTCTTATATTAACAACTTCTTCAGAAGCTTTTTTGGGTTTATGTTGCCCTAGATGAGTGCAGGTTAGCAAGATATTCTAGTTTATAAACACTTTCTTCTGTGTGCAGTTGTTGAATTTGAAGAGCTATTTCACGGTGAAGATACTGCATAATATTCATGGGTACTTGTTTTTTTGCTTTGATTTTGTTTTTTAAGAAAAGGATGAAGAAACAAAAGCACTGGAAGCACTTCTTTCTAATATAGCCAAGCCAGTGGTAAGTAACAAAAGCTTTCCATAAAATCTGAATATATCTGTTGCTATTTTATGTAGTTACACCTCCTTTTCTCTCTCTCAAGTTTAAAGGGTCTTTCCATACTAAAGTAAATTCACTTAACTTCCAGTCACTGTACTGTAAACAATCAAAGTAATTTTTAATGTATTAACTTTTATGAAACTAAAACTGTCTTGATACTTACTATGGAGAATTCTTCATAGTTACTCTGTGAATCTCACTATTAACAGAATTATTTAAAAAACATAGAGATTGTAACATTGCCAGTAGCATAATGTTTCTGCTTAATGGAATATGATGCTTAACATAATATTTTACTTCAGAATCTGTTCTCAAATTCCTGTAATTTTGTTGGTCTTAACTGTTCAGGAAACAATTTTACACACTACGTATCTCTAGGCATGAGAGATACCTGGCAAGGTTTTGGAAACATCACAAAAAATGAGGTTTTGTAAAACCTTACTAGCAAAGTAGAGAAAAAAATATGACCTATTTCTCTTAAAGAGTTTTTTGCACCTTCAGGGAAGAGAGACGTAAGATTCACCAAGGAAGTTGACTGTCAGCAGTGGACTTCTGACCTACCTGCTTGAAAACCTACCAATTTCTTTGCAGTTTGTAAAACTAATGCATATTTTTGTGTAGATACTCTTTAAAGCATTGCTGCCAAATTCAGCATTTTCTTGCATTTTAGAGCAGGCCTGTGGTTTTTTCCTTTCATCGTCTGGACCTCCTCTGGTCCCAACCTTTCTGTGAAGATTTGCACATCTTTTCCAAAAATCTTCACCACAATCCTGAATCCACCATCTTGCCTGAGTAAAAGTAGTCTGTGTTCCCCATTGTAGTGTAGTCCATACAACTGAAACTCCAGGAAGAGCTTGCCATGGGTTTGTCCAGTCAGTCAACTACTTCCTCCATTCATCAGCTATGTGTCTTCTTCTTCCCTTCGCTTTCAAGGTAACCTTGCCCCAGTTTAGTGCCTTAGTCTTGATTCTTCTTTCATATGTTTCTTTCCAGCCTGATGAGGAGAGGCCAAAAGAGCTGAGGCTGTTTAGCCTGGAGAAGTGAAAGCTCAGAGGGGATCTTATCAATGTATATAGGTATCTGCAAAGCAACTGCACAGAGGATGGAGCCAGGCTCTTTTCAGTGTGCCCAGCATCAGAACCAGAGGCAACGGGCCTAAACTGAAACACAGGAGGTTCCCTCTGAACATCAGGAAACACTTCTTTACTGTGAGGATGACAGCTCTGGCACAACTTGCCCAGAGAGTTTGTGGAGACTCCTCTTTGGAGCTGCTGAAAATCTGTCTGGACATAGTTCTGGGCAGCTGGCTTTACATGGCCCTGCTTAAACACGGGAGTTGGACCAGATGACCTCCAGGGGTCCCTCCCAACTTCAGCCGTTCTGTGATTCTGTGGTTCTCCAAGCACTGAGCAGGGGTTGTATAGAGAAAGCCTAACAGTTGTGTCCTGCTGTGTCCAAGCATCAGAATAAGCTGACATGTCTTCAGTGCCCCTGTGTCTTTGGTGGCTAAGCAGCATGGAGGTGGGAGCTGTCTGAAATTGGGATGTTATCAATGGCTGAATTGCCAAGGGGAGTTCTGAACTCTCTCTGAATGAGACTGTGAGAAGAAAGGATCAACAGGTGGGGTCTTGTGCTGTGTTGCTAATGACACAGAGAAAAGCAATGTAGTGCCAGTACTATAGTGTTTTCTTTCACTTTCTTCTGCCCTCAACACTCAACCATCCATGCCTTTTAGGCAAGCGCACTATTTCCCCTCCCCACCATGTCCTTGCATGACCATAACTGCATGTAGCTGTGTGCAACAAGTGATCTCTGCAGGCCTCAGAAGGCATCACAGGAACAGGCAGTGGTAGTCTGCATAGTGTACGCAAGGCAAAAAGCCAGACTTCAGCACCTGGAGAGGCTTATGCTTTATAAAGGCAAGGGACTGTCAGGGCTGTGAGGGAGTGGAAGACTAGCTGATGTTGCAGCTTGGGGGAGTGTGGTGTGATGCAAAAGGAGTCTGTTTTACCTATTTGGGCCTTGCAGGATCACAAGGAACCCTCCCACAGTTTCATCAAGGAAATGTTTTCCTTACTGTCGCACAAGTGAACCAGGACATTGTTTTTTTCACACCTTCTCTTTGTGGTTCTCATCAGAAATATACCTGCAGGTTTTTAATTAACGTTTTGGTTGAAGCACTGTGGGCTGTTTGGTTGAGGACTGTGGTTTCTGATGGGTTATCAGTACTCTGTTCCCTCAGTGAACAGTGCTGGCATAGGCAGTACTGGCTGTGGTGGTGGCCGTACGATCAGCTGATCATACAGGGTGCTGTCCAGTACAGTGTCTGCTCCAGAAAGCCTGGAGTAATGCTGAAGGCTATGAGCTGTCCTAGGCTGTCCCATGCCTCAATGCCCGGGTTCAGGACATGCACATCTAAGTCGGGTGGTGGTCTCCCTTGTGTTCTTTCATTCAAAAATACCTTTCAGTTCTATGCATCAATTTTGCTACCTCCAAACTTCTGATTTCCTTGAACTTTTCCCTGTACGGATCCCTCATCCTTTCATACATGGCAGTGTTAAGTCAAGTTGATAATATGATACTGACACCAGATGACCCTTCTACTTAGGGTCATCTTGAACTATTTATATCTGGATGTAAATTGGAGTGGTTCTGTAGATTGCACCTCAGTGTTTGAGCAAAGTCTTCACAAGCTGTCATGTCTGTTAACCAAATAACAAAGCAGGGAGAAGAGAAGACCTGAAAAGGCAAAACCAAAATGAAGAATGATGCAGAAGGCTGAGTATTTAATATGAAGAGGCAGTAAGAGCTCAGAACTGAGGGTTGGTTATATAGGATGCAAATCCCTTTGGAGAACATCATACTTTCTGGTTCTGTGTATGTTTGCAGACTTCTGGCTTGGGATGCACCTCGCTCACAGTTAAGAATCTTGGGTTACTGTGAATGCAATCCAAATTGCACATGCTAAAACTGCTCTTTTGTTTGACCCAAATGGCACATATAACATACTTAATGAGAAGATTCACTTTGGCAAGCTGCACTGCTATTGAAGACATGCCCACCTCTTGATTCTACAGTGCTCAAGCCTGACCCAAATATTATACTCTGCTTTGAAGAAGTACACAGTGCTCAGAGTTGCAACCAGAATCAATTGCAGCTGCTTGCATAAGCATACAAAGTAATAAGTAATGCCAAGTTTTTTGAAAAAGCCACTCCCAAATGTCTTAGAGCACATAATAGTAGTGGATTCTTCTGATCTTAAATCTTGGTTCTTTAAAACTTTTTTTCCTTATGTCACCGAGGTTTTTTTAAAAAAATATCCTATATATGAAGGAAATGTAATCTGTCAGGTGGCAGTTTGGCATTAGCAAAGAGTTTGGCATTAGCAAAGTGTTAGGTGGGGGTGTTCTGTGCAGTTCTAGGCAAAACACTAAAGAAAATCAGTTGGAGATGAGAACAGTGAGAATTATCAGATTTGGTAGGTGAGAGGAAACTCAAATGCTAACAGTCTTCAAATGCATAAGGAACAACTGCAAAAGGAGGGGAAGATCTAATCTTCAATTCCATGATGGCTAAGACTAATAGGTTTAGCTGGTAAGAGAGATACTTCCTGGACACTAGGGAAAACAATTCAACTGTTAAAGCAGCTAAACCTAGGAACAAATAATCTTAAAATGGATCTACTAGTCGCAAAGTACAGTAGGTCCTTTAGGAACCTACATTTCTTTCCCTCAGGATCTCCTGCCACTTACTGCAATTCAGGAGGTTGGGGTAAAGATTGTCCAGGAGGGAACTTTTATCAGATGCTTCCCACAACTCCAAAGACCAACAGAAATGGTAGAATTTTACTGTGGTGCTGATAGATAGTGTTAGTCTAGGCTGTGATTGCATCAAGATAGTAGTGGATTTTTTCTTACCAGATTTTAAAGAGAAAGGTCAGAGTGTAGTCCTACCAGCATTTGATCCCATTTAGGATTATGATGTTCAGTCCTGTTAGTACATAACATCTTAGTGACGTTATTTTCAAGACATTGAGGCTCACATAGTGTGGTTTTTCTTCCTTTTTGTTTGTTAGCAGTAAGTCATGTCCTCTCTGCTCCACTCTTGAAGCCGACCTATTCAGTTTTTTAGTTCAGTAGATTATAGCAATTTGAGAGCACCAGTTGTGAAGATAGCTTTTTGATTCTGATACTCAAGTAATAGATTTTCAAAAGCAATTATTCCCAAAATAGACATATATTACGGTCATATTGTAAAACTGGTCATTTCATATAATGAAATGTGTTTTGAGTTCTCTTATAAATGATTTGAAACAGTAGGTGGGTATAACATAAACCACAGTAGCAGATACGTATGAACAGCCACGGATTTCTAGGCATTTTTCTATAACAGATCCTAAAAATGTGTAGTTACCTGCACGCATCTGTGCACTCCCCTACAAAAACATGAGCATCCTCAGCCCCTTGCAGCACATATGGGCTTCAGGCAGCACCCACTCTTGGGAGTGTGGGCGCCCCTAGTCACGCATCTCCTTTGAAGACATGACTGCTTCAGTAGCTTTGTGTGTAACTGCATTGTTCTCTAGAATCTGTTGTTCCCTACAATCTGCTAATCCTCAGGCCACTGAGAAAGCTCTCCACCAGGTCACATGCACTCACCTGAGCTGTGATTCTGTGCCTGCTGCACCCCAAACTGCTGTTGCACCAGCTAGGGTGCAGCTACTCACGGCATCTATCAGGCCTGGATGGAGGCAGCAGTGGCTGGCAGGGCAATTTCTCACACTGTCAGGCCAGGTTTTGATCATTGCTCTGTTCCACTCCATCATCTCTTACCCCCTGCCCCAGTTACAAATTTTTATGCTACCTTTACACTTTGAAGCTGATGACCTCTGTGTTTCTGGAGTCTCTTTGTGATTCTCTGTTTCAATTTAACCCACCTGAGGGTCGCTTCTTTTAGCATGATTAGTCTGCTGGGGCCAGCACTTGTTGGATAGTTGGAGATGTTACATTCACATGCACTGGTTATATTCCTATTTCTGTCACACCAACTGTTCTTATCCAGGCCTTTTTGCAATGGGTGGGGTGTGCAGGCAAACACCACCACAGAAATTCTTTAGGATACTGCCTCTATGTGTATGTACATGGACCTTGTGAACATGCCTTCATCTCTATATATTTCATAAGAAACAAGAAGGTATTAAAAGTCGTAGACCCTGTGGCTTCAGAGAAAAAGGTTCCAGAAGCATGGGTTAATGTGCCCAATGTCCCAGGATGTGCTTTGCCATCTCCTGAGCCTCACCAATGCTCTGGTCCATGTTTCAGCAGCCCACTGGGTGGCGTTTGGTACTGACAGGTGTCTCTGCCCTCAGCCCCCAGCCTGGCATTGCATTTCTCTCATGGCATTCCTTGCATTTCCAGCCTGATTTCATCTGTAAAAGCTAGTTAATAGCTAGTGTGTCAGTATAAATACTCTGATTTGATAATGGTATATGATTTTCTTTTCTCGATCCTTTGTGGCAGAGTAACATTTATATGCAGTAGCATATGGCAGAGATCTCAAACCTGTATTTTTACAGGTATCGGATATTCAGGCAAGAACAGCACTGCTGATGTGGTCCCCTCCATCCAGTGATACTGGAGAAGACACAGACAAGAACGACATACCAGAGGTTTATACTTATGAAGTGATGATTTCAAGCACAGGAAAAGATGGAAAGTACAGAACTGTGTACATGTAGGTGTTGGCTGTTTTTATTTAATCACTGCTGCATTGGAATATGTGGCTTAAAATCTCATTAACAATTAGCAGTTTTTGGTAACTTCTATTTCAAAATTAGCTACCTTTTTTCAGTAGAATTTGTTTCATTTTATTACTGAAGTCTCTGCCATCAACTGGAATGTAAAGACTTTGTTCTTATATGTTGGAGGTGTATTTTAATACCACTTTTGCTGTATTTTAACCAGCTGCACTAGATACCTTGGGTTCTGAAATAGTGAGACATGCAAGTAATGAGAAAAATTAATTGTAGTTATTATTTTTTGTCAGCACCTGCTCCCACTCCCAGTAAGGTTATCCCTCCCTTCTCTAAAATTGCTCTTTGTAAGAGACAGTCTTAGGATATGAAAAAAAAATGAGCAAATTCACACAGAACACAACTCATAGCAGGGGCGAAGCAAACAAAACTCTCAAATTGTTTAATTCCTAACACAATGGTTTTCAGTCAGTTTTTTTGCAATTTGGAGAGATATGAAAGTAACATTTAGAATTAAGGATATAGAGCTCTCTGAACCATTGTATCTAGCTAGTTTATCTTAGTCACCTCCCATGAATGTCATGTAATTACAAGCTGAGTATCCCTATCCAAGAAACTAGAGAAAGAGAAATTACCATTGCTAAGATAAGATGATGTCAGCAAAATCAGACTAATAGATGTTATTTTGGTGCCTTTTCAGTTTCCTAGGGTCTAACAAATAGGTATGTGCAATCAGGTACAGTTTTAGATAATTGTTTTTGCAAGGCTGGACTGAGCTTCTGTGGGCTACAATACCTCTTTGGTTTCTTTGAGTAATAACATACATGCATACACATGCAGCTTGTCTTACTAAGTAAAGAAAAAAATAATTGCTACTTTTTTGAAAGCACCAAACAAAAAAGTGCCCCAGGGCAAGAGAACAGGAATAACACAAGAAGCCTCTGAAATTCAAAGGTAAACGCATTTACATATTGCTATATTTAGCAAAAGACAAACTCTTAACAAATACATTTCATATAAGGTGTATTGACTGAATTAGATGATATATGTATTTTTTTTTAATAAATACATGGAATTCTGAAATAGTCTTTAAAACAAACTTGTATCTCTTTCCAGTGGGGAAGAAAATAAAGTCACTGTAAATGATCTCAGGCCAGCAACTGATTACCATGCAAAGTGAGTATCTCACTTTCTCTTCATTAAATTCAGTGGAAATGTTTTTTAAAAGTTTCATTGTGTGTTTGCCTAAGTCTTCAGAGATGGTCTTTACCACTTCTCACCCTCTTTTGAGTCACAAATAAACATTTTTGGCTTAGATGACCACTCAGTCCATTTTGGACAACATAAGATTGGTGCATCTCCATCCTACATCCATGGTCTTTCCTTTATGCCAGCACAGTGGCCTTTTTCTGTCCTTGGAGCCAGGCAGAGATGCTACTTTTCAATTTTCCACAAGCAGCAGAGGAAAGCACCTTACCCTGGAAGATGCTCCCTGCTTGGCCACCTGAAGGTCACATTATGTTGCTTTTGCTTTGCTCCAGTAGATCAGTGAATGACCCCCTATGCACAACAAAGTGTGCCCCCAGCTCAGCGTGGTTCTACCCTTCTAGCAGAATTGACTACTTCAGTAGGTCAGAAGAAATAGCATAGGGTTGGGAAGATGAGGTTAGGTGTTGTTCTTCCTTTTTTAAAATATTGGAGGGTCATCTGGAGCTGAACTTGGCAAGGAATGCAAAGAGTAAGGGCTTCTATAGCTTTGTCAGCCAGAAACAAAGGTCAGAGAAAGCATATCATCCTGAACAAACACAACTGGCAAACTGGTAACTATGAATGAGGAAGAGGCTGAGGTACTTGACAACCTTTTTGCCTCAGTTTTCACTGGCAGCCTCTCTTCTCACACCTCTCCGGTGGATGGACAGCAGGATGGGAATGGGGGGAAGGAAAGTCCCTCCCACAGTAAGAGAAGAACAGGTTTGAGACCACCTGAGGAACCTGTACATAAGTGTATGGGACTCGATGAGATGCATCCCATAGTCCTGAGGGAATTAGCTAATGTAGTTGCCAAACCACTCTCCATCATATTTGAAAAGTCACGGCAGCCAGTGAAGTCCTGTGTGACTGGAAAAAGGAAAACACTGCACCCATTTTTTTAAAAGGTAGGAAGGAAAACTGGGAGCTACCAACCTGTGAGCCTCACTTCTGCACCTGGGAAGATCATGGAGCAGATTCTTCTAAAAGCCATGCTAAGGCACATGAAAGACAAGGAGGTGATTTGGGACAGCCAGCACAGCTTCACCAAGGACAAGTCCTGCTTGAAGAACCAAGTGGCCTATGATCAAGTGACTTGTATCAGTGGACAAGGGGACTGCAGATGTTACCTCTCTGGACTTCTGTAAGAATAGTTCCCCACAGTATCCTTGAAAAATGAGGAATTGATTGGATGGTCACATTCACAGAATAGTGATCAATGGCTCAATGTCCAGATGGAGATGAGTGACAAATTGTGTCCCACAGCAGCCTGTATTGGACCGTTACTGTCAAATATCTTCATCAGTGGCATAGACAGTGGGATTGAGTGAGCTTCCAGCAGAAAACACCAAGCAGTAGTAGGGTTGACCACCAAGTGGTGCAGTTGACACACCTGAAGATGGGATGCCATCCAGAGGGACCTGAACAAGCTTGAGCAGTGAGGCCGTGGGAATCTCATGAGGTTCAACAAGGCCAAGTGCAAGGTGCTGCCCTTGGGTCAGGGGAACCCCGGTATCAGCACGGGCTGCAGGATTAAGGGATTGAGAGCAGCCCTGCCAAGAAGGATGTGGTGGTCCTGGTGGATGGAGAGCTGAGCATGACCTGACAATGTGCACTTGCAGCCCAAAAAGCCAGCTGTGTCCTGGGCAGCATCAAAAGCAGTGTGGCCAGCAGGGTGAGGGAGGTGGTTCTGCCCTTCTGCTCCACTCTGGTGAGACCCCACCTGGAGTGCTGTGTCCAGCTCTGGGGTCTCCATCATGAGAAGGATGGTGACCTGTTGGAGTAGCTCTAGAGGAGGGTCACAAAAGTTATTCAGCCTGGAGAAAACTCAGTGCATGAAAGGGGGCTTATAAGAAAGATGGAGACATACATTTTAGTAGGACCTGTTTTGACAGGACAAGAGATAATGGTTTCAAACTAAAAGAGGGTAGATTTAGACTAGATATATGGAAGCATATAGTTTTTGCACTGGGGATGGTGAAACAGTGGAACAGGTTGCCCAGAAAGATGGTGCATGCCCCATCCCTGGAAATCATTCAAGGAGAGGTTGGGCAGGGCTCTAAACAGCCTGATCTAGTTGAAGATGTCTCTGCTTATTGCAGGAGAGTTTGGACAAGTTGACCTTTAAAGGTCTCTTCCAACCCAAACTGTTCTGTGATTCTTGGTTTAAAAAAAAATTGTGTGAATACAGCGGTTTACAAATAAATAACATTGTGAAGGCAGAAAAGAAGGCCTCTGTAAAAGAACTGCCTTTTCAGGAGATAATGGCATGTGGAGAGTACATTCTTAGGCGTGACTGAATGTCCAGCATGTGAGGGATTTGCCTCTCTTGACTGTGTGGAGAACTGACCAAGGGAAGCAATTTAGAGGCAACTGGTAGGAAGCGCAGGGAACAGAAGTGTGTCATAGTAGGGATCTAACTTAACAAAGTTCTGCCTTCTTTCACATTGGGTTTAGGATAGGGTTTGCCTTGTCCAATAGCCTTTTTGGCATTTGCTCAACTCGGAGAGCTAGATTGTGAGTCCTTGGTGTGAAGGCGTCTACACCTCCCAGAGCTGTTTTCTAGAGTATTGTCTTGATTGCCAAACTGAAAGCAAAAGAGGATTGGTCTGTTCTTATCACAGCCCTCATTTAATTTGAGCCCTTGTATTGCCTGGAGCACAAGGTCAGGAGAAGGATGAATGGTAAGTTGGCTCAAAGTTCTTCCATGTGGAAGTATTTCCCTGTGATTTTGTTCCTATTTTTAGTAGCATTTATATATTTTATCCAACAAGGTTGAAGTTTAAAATTCATGGAACATAAGTATCAGTGCCTAGAAATTTTTTTTCTGTGTCCTCTTCTGTCAGGTTACATTCAGATTTTTCTTGCTTAATTCTGGTTGTTGTAGGCAATACATAGGAATCAGCAGCTTGGTCATCCAAGCTCTTCCTAAACAGAATTCTGCCAGTATGAACACCGCACAAAATCAACAAAGACTGGAATGACTCAACCACAAAGATAACTGACATATTACATATTTGCAAGTGTAGTTAGATTTCACAGATAACTTTGTGTTCAACTTTAGTCACTGTTTGAATGTCTCCTTGCTGTCTGTGAAATCTATAAAGCCAAATTTCCTGTGATTTGCTGTTCATGCATCAAAAATCTGTCTTTATATTTTTGTATTTTCTTAAGCTGGCAACCCAGATCTTACATTGGTGATCAGAGGAAAGGGTTTTCTGGAGAGTTTTGGTTTTGGGGTTCTTTTCAAAGGAACAGATAGATCAGAAGAAATTAATGTGCCATTGACCCAAAGAAGAGGCAAGGCATAACTGCACAGCTTAGGGGGCAGGGGGAGGCCAGATAATTATCATGTATTTCCTTTTGGAGACAAGCTTTTTAAAAACAAGCCATTTCTCTTTGAGTCAGAAGCAAGAATTCACTCTTTTGAAGTATGTGCAGAGTTAATTCATAGCCTTACTAAAGGAAAGGACAAGGTGAACACACTTAGCAAGACACTTAAAGGAGTGCAGAGGATACTCTGAAAATATATCAACAGTTTTGCTGTGCTCATCTGATGAAAGCACTTGCAGAAGAATTATTCATAATATCAGTTAATATCAATACTACAGATAATGAGCCTGCAAAATGCTACCATTATTTTCCAGCCAAAGTACAGCTAATAACAGACATATTTCAAATGTAATTGTGAGACTAAAGCTGACTGATAGTAATGAGGTACATCCGAAGTAAAGGACTCTTTTCTTTCCTTCTTATTGCTTCTATTGGCCAAGATATTTCCCCCAGTTATTTATTTATAACAGTGATATTTTAATAATGAATCAGCAAGGCAGTAACTTAATTCCAAATGTTCAGTTTTCATTGGAAACTATACAGATTTAGAAGCAAAATGTTATTGACTCTTTTCCACTTTAGAGTCCAAGTAGAATGCAACTGTGTAAAGGGGAGCCCTTCAGAAGCAGAGAGTTTTACCACAGCAAGTTGTGAACCTGATACTCCAAATCTGCCCAGGATAACTAATCGGACCAAAAATTCTCTTACTCTTCAGTGGAAGGTAAGAATTGCTTCACAACCTGTAAAATAAATATTTTAAACTATTCAGAATTGTTGTAGATTTACCAATAAAATACCAGTTCAATGAAACTGACAATTTTTGTCAAACCTCATTTCAGTCACAGTTCCCTGACTGGAAATAGATTTACTTGGTTAAATGTGGGCTTGAGTAAAAAGAGAAGGATTCACAGAAAAGCAGTGAGTCTTTGAAGATAAAGTTACTGAGTTCAGTCCCCAGTGCCATTCAAGATCTAAATTAGAAAAAAACCCCATAAACATTAAACAAGAATTCATTGGATGGAGACTAAACTAGGACTGTCTTGGCAAGTGAAACAATCATATAATGGAAGCATCATTTGCCTTCCACTGTTCTTCTCATGTTTTGGCCCATACATGCATTTTTAAGTCACCTTGTATCCAATTAAAGTTCTAATTTTCTTATTTTCCTGTTACAGGCATCTTGTGATAATGGTTCCAAAATCCACAGTTACCTTTTAGAATGGGATGAAGTAAGCAAGTTATTTTATTGTATTTTTAGTCTTGTAGTTTTTTCAAGTAGCTGTATGTGACTGTGCATGTCAAGTTGTGTGAAAATTAAGACTTCTCTTTAGAGGCATGTGACAAATGTGTAATTTCTGAAGCAATTATTAAAATACAGTTATTGGTCAAGTTTTTCTCTCAGGGGATGTAAGATAAAAGCATTGGAATTGCATGATTCTGCCACTCTTAGTATAGTGTCTTTTTTCACTTGTAGTCCACTACTGTGTTCAACAGCTGACATGGAAGGATCATTTTTCTATAACAGTCTCTCTTTTTTAATAAGTGGGTGGATCAGCTATGGCTCTGCAAACATCTTGCAGTCTCTACCTGGACAGCTATCCTGAAATGGCAGAGCTGTGGGATCTTCATGGTTTTTATTCTTTCAGCCCTGAGAAACTGGGAAATGGAAAGGAAGGAAAAAAACCTCTAATTTAATACAAATACCAAGTTTCATATTCTACTGCCTCACTATATGGAGATTTTTGAGTTATATTTAATTACAAAAAATGATTTTGCTTCATGCTTGGGTGTACTTTAATGGATGGATGCATATGTAATAAGGTGAATAATAGATTAACTTTTTTCTTTTTAGGGAAAAGGAAATGGAGAGTTTTGCCAGTGTTATTATGGTCAACAGAAGCAGTATAGGATCACTAAACTATCACCAGCAATGGGGTACACCTTTAGGCTAGCAGCCAAAAATGACATGGGAATGAGGTAAATACTATTGCATACATAAATCTGGAATGCATGTGCATGCAGGTGTGTGTTTCTTTAGAAAAATCATATGCTGGCATTTAAAGAAAAATGTCTTTTGTCCAAATCGTCTGAAATGAAATATAGAATATATATTTCAGTTGGGAGGCACCTACAGTGATCATGTAGTCCAACTGCTTAGTTAACTCACAGTATGTGATTGGTTTATTCTTTTTGCAGATAGCCTGTGTGCTGGGATATTGTCCCTTCATCTCAGGTGTCTGTTAGTCTCCTGTTCCCTTGGAAATAAACAGAATATGATATTACCCTATCAGTGCATTCTTTGGAAGTTCTAGAGCTTATTATAAATGCTAAGGATATGTTCATGCTTTTAATTACTACTTTTCAGAAGTTATAGAGCACCAAACTTTGTTTTGAATTTTTCAGTTAATGACACCTGACTATCAGTGGAGAATATAAGTAAGAGCTTGGAAAAAAAATGTTTTCTCAAGTTATGCTTGCGCTACTGGGTGCATTAGTTCTCGAGTGTGCTTCTTGGTCATCAGGCAAAGCAGATGCACCTGGCTAACAATCACACCACCAGAGCTCATCTGCTCTAGAGCAGACCCCCGGTGTCCACACTACCTAGTAGTACTTGGACCCTGAGGTCCTGTGGGGCATAAAAATAGGGTTTCCCTCACCATCAGCCTAAAATTGCTATTTTGTGTTTGGTGTTTAATTCAACTATTATGAACATTGTCCTGCAGCTCACTAGAGTGGTGATTTTATAGCATGAAATAGAGGATGTGTGTTGTGTGTCCTTCAGCTGGTGGAAGAAGGTGCTTGAAGCAACAGTGCCTGCTTATGCAGTGTTGAAGAACAGTATAAAGAGTAGAGAGCCAGACCCAGGCTTATAATTCATGCTGGGTGGAAGGAATCTTCTGCAGACTATTAAGTATGTTAAAAATACAGCTGGCTCAGGAGATCTGAGGCATGTGTTGGGAGGCTTTGGAGAGTACTCAGGGAATGCATTGCATAAAGTGCCTGTTCCTTTGTCTTTCTTTAAGCACCTGCTTTGTACTACTGTCAGAGGACACTATAGTGGACTTGAATGACTTTTGGTGTGCTCTAATAGTCTTTATTACGTTACTGCCTTCTGGATGATGTTCCTGGAATTAATTATTCTCTTGAGTTGCTCCTGGACTTTGTCTTGATGAGATTTAGTTGGAACTGTTAAAAATAAAGACAGGGAGGGAGCTGGCCTTTAAGCAGTGCTTAGGCTCTTTTCCTGTTCCCTTTTTACATCGGAGTGTAAATGTACCCTCTAGGAATAGCTGCACATATTTCAGATTCCTCCAGCGTAAGCTTTGAAGACACTGATCAGTTAAGTACCCTTCTTAAACTAATCACACAGAATAGATTTTTAAATCAATATTTCATAGCCTTGTGGAGATGTGCTTTATTGTCTTCATGGTATTATTTAATTAAGAAGTCTCTTGAAATAATATTTATTAGTGTAGAGTGCCTGTTTATCCCTTATGAAGAACATTGAGAACATCAGGCATCTGGAGACAGAATTTTGTCTAAATAATTTTACCAACAGATACTTTATCTTTGAGTAACTAATTTTTAAATTTAATTCTAACCTACATGAAAGTGGTTAAAGAAAACTGGAAAAATAAACACTATTTTCAAAAACAGATAGTATTTTATTTCTGAGGGAATTGTTTAATAGCCATTCAAATATGGCTATGGCTGGAACTCTTTTCGTTTATTTCACTGTATTTTGGAGTGATTCAATCAAGTTTAGAGATTAAATCTTTTTAAGATGTGAGGTTTTTAATCTTATATCTACTTGTGAGGTGAACTCCTTCAATAGTTTGTTTTGAATAGAGTTAGACATACTACTTGTATCTAGCCTCTCTTCATGCTTTCTCCAGGCTACTTATACAATTCTGATCTTTTTTTTAGTAAAGAGCTTGTAGGTATCACAAAATCTCCATTCCAGAAATTTTCTTGCTTGTGACTTCTTTCAAGAAAAAAATAACTACTCTCTTTAAATGCCAAAAATACCTCAATGCAGACCAAAATTTATAACATGTGCATCACTGTAATATAGGTTGAGTAAGAGAGAAAGCAGAATTATTTTTTTATTGAGGTTTTTCAGGCAAGTCAGGTTCAAAACACATGAGATATTTAACTGGTATCTTTGTTTAAGCTATACAGAGGATTTTGTTTTCAGAGCTTCCTGATGCTTGCTTAAGTAATCCTTAGCTTTTAGATTAAAACTACATCTTTGTCATTAGTTTCATATTGTTAAAAAAACTGGACTAGCTTTAGGCTTGTAAGTGATTCTTCAGATTTGATGTAGAAGCTTAGAGCAGGTGGAGCTTTTTAGTCTAGCTGGATATGTGTCAGACCATCTGTGCAAGCATAGTACCTGTTTACTGACTTTTGCATCACTCTGTTTCACAGTAGGTCTTTTTTTCACCACAGTTGTGTTAGGAGATTCACTGGTATACACTCTACTTTTTCTGCAATAAGACTTTCATTTTATCAACTCTTAAAGTAGCTCACCATTGAATGAGACTATTACTCCCTTATTTTCTGAATCACTAGAGAAACTAGTACTTCAAAGTAGGCTCAGAACACATAAGCGAAGTTTGTTTTGAGGTCTTGCCATAAATGTTTTATGCCTTCATGTGTTCACTTTGAGAAGGAAGGACACTGTGTTATTAGTATATTATTGCCTATAGAGCTTTAGTGTTTCAGAATGCTGAAAAAGCAAAACATTTTGGTTAGCAAAACATTGTGATTATATTACAAAGGAGTCTTTCAATTATGAACATGTTAACCTTGTTCAGATGTTTTGTTACTGACAGACTCATGGGAAAGTTAAATTGTTTGCATATAACAGCTTGCAATTTCCCATTGTGCATATGTCCAAGAAACTGTCATAGCTGTGTTTAGTAAGTATTTTGGTTTTTAGGTATTAATTATTGTGTCTAGTTAGTTTACATACTGTCTGTTTTAAACAGTGATTTTAGTGAAGAAGTCCTGTATCATACCTCAGGCACTGCCCCAACCACACCAGCAAGTCCTTTGCTGATTAATGCTGGAGTTACTTGGTTATCCCTTCAGTGGACAAAACCCTCAGGAACACCATCAGATGAAGGAATCTCATATATATTAGAGATGGAGGATGAGAACTCAGTAAGTTTAGAATACTTATTCTCAATATGTTTGATATGTTGTTGTATTAAGTGTAGCAATGATTATTTTTGCTAGAATATTCTACAAGGAACTGTATTTTCTGAAATCAAGCTAATGACTTGTCATTGCTGTGACCAGGCAACCTAGCTTTCTTCTTTTAATTGTGTTTAGTGTTACTAAGCCCCATTCCTGTGAAGACTTTTAAATTGCTTATAACTCTGTGAATTTGTATGTGAAAGTTAAGCATTATAAGAGCTGGATCAAAGCAATTGCATCATGAAATGTGGTCCCTCTAGATGTCATTTCAGACTAACAACATTTGTTTTAAAATCAGTACTCTTCTATCCTTTGAAAGTGTTAGGCAAAATTTCCAGTGACACTGTATATGTCTTTCTTACTGTTCTTTCCTCCTCTCCTGATTAAAAAATGGTTAATGAATTCACAAGTCTTCAGAAAAAATTTTGTGTTTACACAATGAAGGTGCACTTATTACTTTGTTAGAGAAGCATAACAATTACAGTTTGAAACAGTAATTTATTTGTATGAAGTATGTTAGATCCTCTGGTCTGCAAAGATAATGTTTCAAATAATCCTATTTAATTCTGCAGGGATATGGTTTCAAGCCAAAATATGATGGTGATGATCTTACCTGCATGGTGAAGAATTTGAGGCGTAGTACAAAATATAAATTTAGGGTAAGATTTTTTTCATATGTTTGGGCACCAGACTACCTTGAGATTGACTCAGAAGTGGGGAGGGCCTTTTTTAAGGAAAACTGAATTTGATGCCAATTCCTTACAATTTCAATCTCTTAAAACTGTTGGCTGAACACTTGCATTATTGTTTCTACAAAGGAATAAGAACCTCTGCAAGGGCATAACACAGTCGCAGGTATCTTGAAATTCCAAGTCATAAGTACATGCTCTGAACAGCTGGGTTTTTTTAATTTGGCTGGTTTGTTTCATATACATGGGTGATATTACTTAGTGTAGCTATGGGTTCTTCGATAGTAAACACAATAAAGGTGTTGATAAAAAGTTTTTAGTAAGTCATCCGTATTACCATGGTGCTGAGCCCATTCTAATAAGTCCTGAGGACTGAACTTTTAGTTCAGGAAGAAGTCTGGCCTAACTGTGAGCTAAACAGAAGCATACTGGCCATGGGAAGGAGATCAAATAGGCATCAAGGACTACAAGAACTTTGCCAGGACAGGCAGAGTTGAAGTCATGAACTCTAGGATCAGCTATAACTAAAACTGGCCAAAGATAACAGGAATGACATAAAAACCTTCTTCAGATATATGAGAAGTATAAGCACAGGGAAGACATACAGAGGCCATTCCTAAACAGGGCAAAGAAGCAAGTTACTAATAATGCCAATAAAGCAGAAGTTCTCGATACCTTTTTTGCCTCTGCCTTTACCAGCGTAACTGGACGCCAGATCACAGGATAAGCTGTGACAAGGCTGGGGTTTGGTCTCTTGGAAGGGCTCAGTCCACTTCTGGATGTTAAGAGAAGTGGCTGACATTGCTGCAG